>LOJH01015429.1:0-15158 GCA_001685095.1 Ellobius talpinus | reverse complement strand
GAGGACCCAGGTTCAATTCCCAGCACCCACATGGCAGCTCACAACCATCTGTAAACCCCAGTTCTAGGAGAACTGCCCTCTTCTAGCCTCCTCAGGAACAAGATATTTACATGGCACACTTCCATACACGCAAGCGAACACACATATAAAATACTTAATAAAGAAAATAAATCTTTCTTTAAATCATTAACTCTTAAAATGTCTATAAAAAAATCTATATAGATATAACACCACAAAGTATGTCCCAAAAGAAACCACCAAGGCTGGAGGTATCCGGGCTCAGCAGTAGGGTATTTACATAGCATGCAGGAGACCCTGGCTTCAGTCTTTAGCTCTACAGAGAAAGGGAGAGAGGGTTAGGCCCAGGACTCCAGATATAAAGAACTTCAACTGAGATAGTGCTAGTAACCTATTCAACTTTCCAAATTTCCTGTGAATTGGTAAAAACAAAAACAGGCTGCAAGCCCTCATTAAAAAAGAAAAAAAAACCTGTAGACAAGACTTGTTTTCAGCTGTCCTGAGGAAATAAGAACAGTCATGTGAAGCAGCTGAAATCAAAGACGCTGAGGTTGGACCCTGCAAGGCACTACTAACTGGTTTCCCTCGCGTGGCATCTTCCTCCCAAAGTGAGGCTGAGAAAGCATTCCCTGAACACTAACAAGGGGCTGGGTCCTACCCAGACACACACATAGAGAGACAGAAAGAAGTCTGCAGAGGCTTCAACCTGTCTGTGGAAAGTACAGTGTGTCTGTCTGTTTGGGGACATTCCTCAGCAGTGTGTGATTTTTTTTCTCAGTGTGACTCTCGTGATGACAAAAAAAACCCTAGCATTGCGTTCAAGAACTTTAAAAATAAACTTCTTTCTTCATCCTAACCCTCTAGGTTCTGCTCCATAACCATGCCTTGGTTTCATTTGTTTTGCTTTTCATGTAGCCCAGGCTGACTTGGGACTTTAATATGTACCCAAGGGTGGTCCTGAGCTCCTGCCCAGACTCCACCTCCCAAGCACTGAGATTATAGGCATGTCCAACCCTTACAAACAGGACGCCAGATTTAGACTCAGTGTGAGAGGGAAATGGTTCATCATTGCTGTTGGGTTGCATTTGCTGTCCTAAGTTCCTGTATGTTCACTTACATACAACACCGTCTACAACTGCCATACAGAAATATTTTTTAAGGATGACTTCCACGTGAGATACATCGAAGAGGATTTCGAAAGCACAGCTCTTAGGACATACTGATGAGGCTTCTTTGCCACAGAAACATATGATAACACAGCCAAGTGCTTCATTCTGCCAGCTTTATTGTTATTAGAGCAAACTGTATGAGAATCATCCTAGTAAGCAAAATAACACAAAGCACTTTGCTTCCAAACCAGAGTGCTGCAAAGTCCAAGTCAGACATCAAACCATCTTTTCTGGAGTATTTTTGGGTTTCTGGTTTGTTTTTACTATTACTTTTATTTATGTGGATGTGTGTATCTCAGTGTGAGGGATGTCATACATACCACCTTCAGGAGGCCAGAAGAAGGAACAAATCTTCAGGGATGGAGACACAGGCAGCTGTGAGCTGCCTGACATAGTGCTGGGAATTGAACTTAGATTCCCTGAGCCACCTCTCTAGCCCCCTTTCTGGAGTGTTTTTAAGGAGCACAAAGTAGTCACAAATCACCATTAAAGCTCAAGCCTTCACTGGCCCAGTCCCCAAGAAACACAAACCAGAGCTTCCAGGCCTACCTGAAATGTCAGTGCCTGGGATCCACAGGCACAAGAAATCAAAAAGGAAAGCCTGGAGCATGTCATTCATGTCACTTTGCAATGATAGGTGGTCATCTAACGACTTGTATTTCCTTGCATGGCCTTTGGACCAAGCACAGGCAATACACAACTGAACCAGGGAAAACATCTAGTTCAGGTGAGAAGGAAAGGGAGGCCTTGGAAGCACCATAATCCTCAGCTATGTGCACTAATTTAGAGGGACCATGAGTAGGAAAAGGTAGGATGAGTGCCAGTCACACACAGGCCACAGAGTCCTTGACCATCAAGAAACACACAGCTATGCATAATCTCAGTGTGGTGCACACACTCAGTAGGCACAATGATGACAACAGAAAGATCATACTCACATAAACCTGGGGATGTATGATATTTGTTCTGCTGCTTGGGCTGCCAATCTAAGAGAGAGTCGCAGAGTCAGAGCGTCAGCACAGACCCACAACAGCAGGTGCAATTACATTCAGTGACAATCTAACTGCCTTGAGTGGTGCTGAAGCTACTTTCAGGCAGAGTATGTCTAAAGACAACACGCTATGTCCTGCGCAGCAGGGAGAAAACAAAGGTCAGTCTACAAACATTTAACAGCTGTGAGCTTCCTCCAGCACCCAGCAATGCAATGGAAGGCATGTACAGGGAGAGTCAGTCCTTTCACTGCCTGGCATGAATTTAGGCAGAAAAATAATCAGGGAAGAAAAAATAAAGAATTGTTTGATCCCATTGAAGATAGGGGGAGAGAGAGAGAGGGAGAGGGAGAGAGAGAGAGAGAGAGGGAGGGAGGAGAGAGAGAGAGACCCTAAAAACAAACACCTATGGAATGGTGTTCTCTGAAAGTATCTCTCTACAGTTTCTACCACATCACTGGTGCCCATAAATAGTCATCTGTCCAACTTAACATGAATATGGCACCTGCATCACCTGGACACTGGCCTCTGCCTACACCAGCAACTAGGGAAGCTGTCTGCATCCTTCCCCGATGCCTGCATCCTTCCCCAATGCCCTGCAGCCCCAGGACCACAGACCAGGGCAAAACTAGGAGAGGACATATGAACTTGCATGAGCAGATAAAAAGCAACAATGGTCACCTCTGTACCTCATTGCCACACAGGATTTGAGACCTCAGAGTTAAAAGGATCACAGAAGAGTACTATAATATGAAAACGTATATAAATTATAAAACTTTATAATACATGAAAAACAGTCAAGATAGTTCACACCCTCCGACTTAACCACGCCCAGATCATGTGCTGTGTGGTCAGCTTACGATGGTCACCCTGTACTGAGCATGTACAAATTCTTACCTCGTCTCTATCCCCTACACAATACAGTATTAGCAACCATTTCCACAGCACTCATGGTACTAGGTACACCCTAGGTAGTCTAGAGATAATTTCCAGTTTACTGGAGAATATGCATGACTTGCGTGCAAACACTATGCCACCTAACACAAGGGTTAAGATTTGGGTATGTGAAGGACAGGTGAAGTCGTGAAACCCATCCCCCAGAGACATTGAGAGATTGTTATATTCAAGTTTCCCAGTCTGTAAGGAGCCAAGAAAGATATCTACCTACGTGAGATAGCATGTTACTGCCAAATGTCCACCTTGTTTTCTTCTGATGTCAACCACTGCCTGACTTATCTGCATGTTGATTACCAACCCCTACCCCGAGCCAATAACCAATGTCATCTTCTCAGAAACAGTGGAACAAAGCACTTCCTTGGAGCATGGTTACTGCAAGCTGTGTGACAGTCTGGCCTGGCACCACACAGCAGCCACTCACCGTAGAGGAAGAGGAATTTTTGTCTGGTGCTGCATACCGGAAGAAGGTCCCAACCTTGTCCACAGACACTGGACTCACTTGCTCCCATCCACTGACTCGAACTTGCAGCTGATGGATGCGCAGGTCATGAGTATGTCTGTCAATCAGAACAGAAAGGGTCCAGTCTCAAAAAGGAAGGAAATTAGGAGCAGAGACTCCAATCTAATTTATTGTATAATGATGTAAATGCCAGCTGGCTAAACCTTCTCAGCACTAGCTAGTGAGCAAGGTCAAGAAGAGGGTTTAACAGGCTTTTTTGCTGGTGGCAAGTAGTGAGAAGTGACACGCTTGAACCAAGGGGCATCTGCCCTCCTCTCATAAAAACCATGAAATCTTGTATGTTTGCCAGGTCTCTCCCAGAAGCCCCTACCTAGCCTTCATGAGATAATGACATCAGGGCTATCAGTCGAGTGGGGCAGTCAAAGTATACTAGCCATTGCACACGCAACCACGCCCTTGGGGATGCATAAGCTTTCTTTTTTTGGTTCCTTTGTTGGAAATTCTACTCCTCTCAGGAACACATCCAGTCGTTTGGCTCGGGCCCTACATAACCACAAGCAGGCCTGGGAGACAGAGCCCTCAGAGTTACAGAGCACTAATGCTCAGCTGAAACTGGAGCAGAAGGCAGTGAGCAGAACAGAAGAAATGGGAGGAAATTGCACGTTTAATTCTATTTTAGATTTTGCCTAATTCAAGCCAGAAGGCTGAAATGGGGAACTGAACTTGAGGCTGACAGGAAGGGAGGAGGGCGGCATGGGGTACAGTGTGCCAAGGAGAAAATGCCAAAAAAAGGCGTTCATTTTGATGAGTTCAAGCAGCACAGTGGGTTACAGAACACGGAGACCAAGACGGAAGTGACACCAAGGTCAGGCCCTCTCTAAAGCAAGAGGCAGGGCTTATTCAAAGTCACCATCAACAAGAGCCTCATGAAGGACAGGACATTCCGGAAGTCTGTCCAGCATAGTGATTCCACCCCCACCTCCATAAGACCTCCAGAGATCCAGACCTACATATTCAAAACCCTCATCAGACAGGACTAGCCTGTGCAAACCCTCACCTGACAGGACTAGCCTGTGCAAACCTGCACAAGAGTGCTTTGTTGTGAAAGAGGTTTGCACAGAAGCAGGGGACTCAGGCCTGAAATCAGTCTCTTCCATTTCAGCTTGCCCCTGAAATCAGTCCAAGGCTCAAACACTAAACCTTCACCTATTTACATCCATGACAGCCTTCCCATTTAAAAATACAGTGCGATGCCTTGTTGGACATTCTATTATCTTGTAGGAAACAGACTTAAAGCCTTCTTCCGTATTGTGCCAACTCCTCTGGCTAGCTGCTGCAAGAGTAACCAGGCCAGCAGTGCCCCTTGATATTACAATGCATCCAATTGCTGCCTTACTCTTAATGCTCTGTATCCTGAGCCTATCTGCTTTGAGAACCTGTCTAGAATAGCACATCACCCCTGCACATGGAAACCTGGCCAGGATACAATGGATCTGAGTGTTAGGCTGTATCTAGCCTTTTCCCAGACTCTGAAATACTTAGTTATCGCCTCACACATTGGATGAATGGAAATAGAAAGAAATGATTTTCCAGATGGCATGACAGGCTATATTTTAAGAGGAAACAATGACATTCAAAGTATCTTTCCACAATAAAACACTCAAGTCATGAATAAGTGAAAGACAAGACACCAGGGACAAACATTTACATCCATGTCATGTCTTTCACAGAAGGATAAACAGTCAAATTTTACCTGTGTCTTAACTTTCCTCTGGCTTCAAATTCAAAAGGAATCTCTTCACCCGTGAGGACTTCTCGCCACTCACTGACATTGTGGGCATCATCCAGAAAAGCTCCATTCCCTTCTGGAACCACCCCAGGACTCCCGCTGTGAGACAGTGCAGCCCTGGAATCAAATCAGATGACAGGTCGTCCCTCCTGCCTTGCTCTCCCTGCTGCCTCTACAGTGGCTCTGAGCCACCGAGAAGAAGTGGTCTTCCTAAGACTGACTGACTGCACTGGCATGACATACCCTGGTTGTTCTTTGTGACCCAAGAGGGTCAGTGACTTCGGCTACTTTGAGGCTCGGTTACAACTTCTCTGGCTGTTTGGAAATAGATTAAAGTAATGGTGAGCACAGCAGCACATACTTACTAGCTCAGCTGAGGAATGAGGGTGAATGTAAAGAAGTCTACATGGCAAGCTTTAGGCCAGCCTGGGCTACATAAGTGAGGCCCTGTTTCAATGTCTTTTAATTTAAAGAAAGTTCATTCGTGTATGTGTGTGGTGTGTGCATGTGCGTGTTACCTTATGCACGTGTGTGTATGTGGGGGTCAGAGGTCAACATCAGGTATCCTCAGTGAATCTCCACCTCGTAACCTGAGACAGGATCTCTCTGTGAACCTGGAACTCATCAGCTGGCCAACCTGGCTGTGCCTTCAGCTCCAGGGATCCCCGTCTTCACTTCTTAGTGCTGGGACAATAGGTACCCTACTATCTATGTTCAGCATCTTACAAGGGTGCTGGATCCAAACCCACGTTCTCATGCTTACACAGGAAGAACTTCACTGACTGAGCCATCTTCCCAGACCTACACATCAGGCGTTAAGGTGCTTGCCTCACAAGCACAAGCATGGGAGTTTGATCACCAGAACCCATGGAAGAATCTGGGTGTGGTGGTGCACAGATCCTAGCACTGAGGAGCAGGAGACAGGATCCTTAGAGCTGAATGGCCAGCCAGCCTGGCCTAATCAATAAGCTCCAGGCCAATAGGAGACTCTTTGTCAAGGGAGGTAGATGCTTCCTGAGGATGGCATCCAAGGTTGCTCTCTGCCTCTGCACACACACTCACATACATGCATGAGCACGCACGTGCACACACACATACACACATTCACCCACAGCCACACTCACACACATGCATCAAAAAGAAAGAAAGAAACTCGTGAAAGCTGTCAGTACCTAGTCACCTGCTCCAGCAGTAAGTCTGGAACATGTAAACCAAGGCAAGACTTTCTAAGAGACCATGCTGGTGACCAGCAAGAAAGTAACTGACATGAACTGGCAAACAGCAAAGTCTTGGACAAGGTACCCTCATAGCTAGTAGAAGAAGAATGTCATTTCAAATCAGCTGACAGTCACTCAATTCTGTACTTCATGAAGCTGAAAAGCCCCCCGCACCCCGTATTCAGAACATTGAGCCAACATCTAAGCAGGCAAAACTATCAGATAAGCTTTGTATTTAGCTTGGGCAAGTTTCTCATGCCCTTCTGAGTCCATCCATGCTATCTGGGCCAAAGTGTGCTTTAGAGACAAAAACAAGAGTTCACGAGTAGTGTTGGAGGGTATTTCCAAAGCAGACTCAGAGGAAATATGTCAAATACTTAGTTCTGTGACCATATATAGCTTCTTTAGAGTGTGGCACCTAAGGAGACCTGGAATGACTTTTCTCTCACCCTGACTGTGAACCTAACACACACCAGGTCAAGATGAGCACAGCTCCACTACTGCACACTCGGAACCACTTCTCTGTGGTCCTTTGCAGAATCAGAACTTCTACCACCAATCTCAGGACATGAGTTACTGATTCAAGCCCAGAGGCCTTGAGCAGGGGCCAACCTTGCCCTGCCAGGCAGCTGCACAGAAGCTGCCAGGGATGTAAGCAGCTCCAGAGACAGAAAGAAAGTACCTTACCTGGTGGGTGTAGTAGTCAGGGTGGCAAACCACAGTGTGCATCCCGTGTGGTTCCGCAGAGCAAAGGGGACAAACGGCTGCCGGCGCTTGGGGGTTTTCACCTCTGCTGTGACAAACAAACAAAAAAGACTATTAATATCTACTGTGTCTTCATGACAGAAACCCTCCTCCGCCTGGGGACAGCATCCACAGCTGCCTCCTGTGTGAAGACAGAAGCGAGAAAAGGGACTACAGGCTTGTTGACATGACAAACAGACGCTGCATGGATTTGCTGGCTACTGTGTGACCCCCCCCTCACACACACACACACACACACACACACACACAGTACCCACAATTCACATGGGTCTTACTGCTGAGAAGATGGTATCAGAACCTGACCTGGTTTAAAAAAAAAAAGCAACAAGAAGACTGAAAGGCGACTCCTCCCAGTGCATTCTCAACACTACCCTGGTGGAAGCCCGTTTTCTCTTCTAGTGCTATCTTCAAGATCATGCTTTCCGAAAGCTTTTAAAATGAAATTTTAGGTCTCTCTTCTTTTTAGTGGGCACTATGTCTGTGCATGTATGTGCAGGCGTGCATGCAGAAGTTAGCGCTGACGATCTCCTCCTCTGTCTTTCTTCGCTTTATTACTCACTACTTATTTTGAGACAAGGCGTCACATGAATCTGGAGTTCACTGACTGGACTGACTGACTGCCGCCTGTCCCCCTCCTACACCAACACTAGCATTACGGACACATGCTACTGTGCACAGTTTTTCCCTGTGGGTTCTGGGGATCAAACTCAGGTCCTCATGCTTACACAGAAGAGCCAGTCCCCCAACATAGTTAGTTCCCTTTTTAACACAGGCAACCAGCTAGCTACTATAAGGCAGGCACCAAGGAGGCTGCAAAGGCAGCATTTCACACAGCTGTTTCACAAAACAACCTCTTATTGGGAACCTGCAGAGAAACAACCACCACCAGAAAATGACGTAACCAGATTCTAGGGAGAGGTGAACTGATTCTCAACACTGATAACTGTCAGAAGGTGCTCCAGTGTTCTCAGGACCTTTCTGTGGTCCACTCTGACCAAGGGCCTGTCACCTCCAATAACCATACAAACTAAGTAGGAGGCGGCGGCAGGAACTACCAGGCAGTGACAATCCACGGTAGGAAGGCAGCTGGCTGAGGAGCTCATAGCACATGGACACTGATGACCACAGCAGGCCCCATGGTTCAGCCATCACTTTTGTTTATCCCGAAAGCACAAAGACAGCCACAACGTCGGTGGAGGTGATGGGGGACACATCTCAAGGGACAGCAAATGCTAGCAGTGGAGAACCAGTGAGGCTGAAATCATTTTACAGGGCCACACGCTTCCCACAGACAAGACCAAGAAGATAAGCCACACCTGTCGAGCCATGATGACCATGCCCTGTCCAGCCATGGCAAGCATCAGCCTATTTATTAAGATTCCATCATATTAAGAGTCCATCACTTTCTCTGGTGCTTGCATTGTGGCAGCTTTACAAAGGGGGGGGGCGTGATGACTGCCAAACAGGCAAATGCTGGTTAACACAGGTTCTCTCTGGACAATCAAAACTCAGCAGGCCCTACAACAGTCATCTGCGAACGACAAGAGCAGTCCAGAGCAGTGGTTGTCAACCTGTGGGTTAAGACCCACTCTGGAAAACCTCTCTCTCTAAATTATTCACATTAAAATTCATAACAGTAAAAAATTACAGTCATGAAGTAGCAACAAAATAATTTTATGTTTAGGGACCACCACAACATGAGGAACTGTACTAAAGGGCATTGGAAAGGTTGAGAAACACTGGTCCAGAGGGTGCTCCAGTCCCGCATCATATGGGGATACTGGTAAGGATAACATTTGCCTACTACTGTGCCCACTTCCATCCCAGGGACCTCATTTGGTTCCCTAGGTGCTCCCCCAAGTAAAAGAATTATGAGGCTGCAGCAAGAGTTTTCCAAAGGATAAACAGTGCTATGTACTCAGTCGGGGAGGAGCCTCCATCCATGCAATCAAGGAGAGCACCTGCATTACAGTAGACAAGGGCCAAAAGGAAAAGGACCAGATGTGCCTTTCCACCCCACTGTGAACCAGACTGAAAATTTCCTTGTGCAAATCATGCTTTGAGAGAGCAGATGGCAGATCGGCTTGACCACTTTGAAATATAGGCTCAAGAACTAGAAATCCATATAGAAAGTGATCTGCATGTCTACTGCTGTGGGATTAGATGACATGAGAGAAACCGTGCACAGGACCCCATGCTTCATGTGCTGATCAGACCTAATAACAGAGGCTGAAACACCACAGAGAGCACATAAATCCCAGCACTGCACCAGCATCCAATTGTCTGTGTCCTTGCCTTTGGTACAGTATCAAGAAAAACTCCCAAATCCAAAGAGAACATTATTTCCTGATGGCCTCAAAAAAAATCTGCCTCCAGTGAGTGAATCTGATTTCTTCAGAGGCTGAGAAAGCCTCAAGCTCCTCACATCCAAGTTTACTATCAGACTAGCTGAGGAAATTCCTACTCCTCTGCACATCTTTCCCAGAGTATTGGCCATTCTAAGGAGTGGGATTTTTATGCTACATAGCAACTGGGTTATCAGAAAGGGCCTGCTTTGTGGATCATAATAAAGACATTGAAGCCCCATATCTGATGCTAGCTAGTGACAGAAGGGAAGGCAAATTCCTGTGCTGTCCACAAGAGTCGGTCACATTGGCAACAGGGGAATAGTGCTCAGTGTTTGCCTCAATGAGGAGGTCATCCTGGAAAGCTCAACAGTGGGGATTCAGAGTGAATGAAGATGGAACGCCTCTCTCAAAGACCCACCTCAGCTGAGCCTTCTAAAACCAGAATACACTGATCAAATGCCTTTCGGTTTATCTTTCCCTTTCTTTTGACAGGGTCTTGCTACATAGTCATGGCTAGCCTGGAACTTATGATCCTCCTGCCTCACCTCCCAAGTGCTGGGATTGTGTATGTGGACCACCAAACCCAGCTCAAATGCCTTTTAAAATAAGATATATCAAGACCCGTGATCTGGATTTATCACAAACGTACCGTCAGATGAACAGTACTCATTAACACAAAGGAAGAAAGGCAGCTTGGTGATGCAAACGGTGGCGTTTCTTTCTGTTCTCACTCACCAGTCCATTCTCCAGGCACATTCTCTTTCCTATATCCTAAGTACATAAACTCCTTTGTAAAGAAACGAAAGATTCTATCTGAGCAATTTGTTGGGAAATACTTTGTTGGCTCTCTGACTAGTAATTACAGCTCCTACTTCACAGAACCCCCGCATCCCCATGAGAATACATGCTGGCTGAGGACTCTGTAGGCAAAGCCATGCGGCATTGCCTGCCAAAGGATGGCGTTCCTCCACCTCCTTCCTTTTCCTTGGAAGAGCCCTTCATGCCTTTGGCGTCTCTGTCACTGGAGGTCTGGAGAGAGACGGTGAAGAAGGGATGTCACTCACGACTGCAGCCACTCCATGATGAGGTGCTGCTGTGCTCGTCTGCTGCAGGCATTCTTTCAGGCTACTGAACCAAAGGACTTAAAACTGAATATAGCCCAATTCAGCTCCACTCAACAACACTCATGGAAAAAACAGTGTACAAATGGACATAGCAGTTCTTGAAACAGGCAAATGGCGCAGCCCTCTGGCTGTACTGTACCTCGAGCATAGGTCTGGTACTCTAGGTTAGTCAGACTGGCTGTACTCCTAGTTCTAAGGTAGACAAGAGGGAGGCCTGGTAGACAGGAGAGACAAAGTTAGAGGGTAAAAACAGGTGCGGTGAGGAAGAATCACCTCCACAAACATGAGTTGAGAACATTACAAATGGCATGCATCATGCAATTGTGAGAGTGCCCTTCCTGACTGCTAGGAGCCAAGAACGTGCTTGGCAAAGGCAGTAATTTTCTGCAAGGCTTTGATGGTGCAGCTGTGTCAAGGCACACTGCCCTTTTTCTAATTAGGCAACAATGAATGCATTGAACATACCCTCGAAGAGAACAAGTCTTCGGGAAGGTTTTAATTTAAACCATGTTATGTGTTGGCCCAGAAAAGTCTAATCAGTATGGATTTTAAGGGAGATACGCCATTCCAGTTGGAAAAGCACAGGAGCGACAGAGTGCTGGTCACTGGCCACCTCAAATACTCAAGCAAGAGTCAGTCTGGCCTCCAGATTCCAGCAGTCCTTTCTCAGTTAATCTCACAGAACTAAGTTCCAACCAGACACACACCTCACAAAATAACCTGTACTTCTTATAAACTGATCAATGGAGTCATGCCGCCAAGGTTCACCTAAGCAATAAGCCCTTGTTGAAAGGCTCACAACCACGGCAACACAAAGGAAATGTGCTCTGCTCCCTGCTAGCTAGAAACATTGAAACAGAAGGGGGTTCCCTGTTCCTTAGGAGGAACTTCACACTGAGGTTACTCTGGGAGCCTGGTTTATGTCTGGTCTCAGTCAAAAACCTAACTTTGGGGAGAAATATGGTTAAAGTTCTCGAATAAGATCTGAAAATTGGTAGTCAGTTCAACATGGTTGAAAGCTACTAATTTGAAAGTCGGTGCTACACATGCTGCGGGAAGTCTCTTAGACGGCTTCCAAGAAGACACAGTAAAAAGACATTTGGTGTTTAGGTGTATCAGTGTCGGGTGGCTAAAATAGTTTATCACATCAGCCTCACTAACCATAAAAATCAAGCTCTAATGTAGATAGGGCGATTTACTAACAACAGAAAGAGGAGAAAAGTATAAGAAAGAGGGAGTGGGCCTTCCAGCACATCAGGCCTTCCTGGAGTTGGCACTAACTGGATTGAGGTCACCAACTACAGAGCTCTCTTCAGAACCATGCTCTCTTGGACATACAAGGATTGCTTAGAGTCTTCTGGACAGGCAAGGTTGTTTTTCCGTCACACAAATTAGGGTTAGGGGAGCTGGAGCTTGGACTAAGAAGCAAAAGCCTAAGAAGAGAGAACAAGCCAACCGAAGCTTTTGTCTTTCCTTCTAGAAACACCAGGCAGTCTGCTAGCACACCCCAGGAGAGGCAAACAGGCACAAATGCTTCCTATGCTAAGAAAGCCCATCTTCCCTGGACTGTTCGCAGAGCAGATGGAATATTTACGTATTCATGAGCCATGTGAAGTCCCGCCAAGACTCTCCAAAGAAACCACACTGAAAGAGTTGGGGCTGAGCTGAATTTGGATGACAATGGCTTGTGGAACAAGGAGGACCTGTAGTGTCTGTCACCTCTTCCCAGCTCTGAGGCAAACAGAGCTCCATGCTGAGGTATTCATCAGGACCAAAAACATCATCAACAAAGAACACACTGACTCCTTCCTCAAGAGCCCGTATTCAACTCCTTTATGCACTATGAACAATACAGGCCCTTCTTTTAAAAAGGTTTTTCCACTTGGGATCTTGCCCTCTCTCCAAGAATACATACAAACCCTCTAGCACTAGCTTTAAATGTTTCTATAATACAGTTTTTAAAAATCCTGTCAACTGAAAAACCAATTGATTTTGCCCATCTGAAAATAAGGTGACCAACAGCGTGTTTTGACATGCTCTCCGGTGTCACTGGAAATCAAGAGTAAGGGTTTGCAGATCCCCTCTCCCCCACGTCGGTGGAATTAGAGCCTGCAGTAACAGTTCAGTAGTTTGTGCCAGAAAACCACCTTTTCCAAGGACTAAAACCAACAACGGAGGCTAGTCAGAACTTCCTACGGAGTTCCCCACAGAGAACGGCCATTCTATGAGAGTCTCTCCTCGGTGAAGGACTGCTCTGTAGATTAACACTGACACAGACAGGCCTGTGCTTATAGAAACCTTACTTTGTTCAAAGCATGGTGGATCCACCGAGGAGCCCATCCAGTCTTCGGACTTGGCTGACTCTGTTTCCTTGTCTTCTTTACAGTAATCTGCCAACCACGACTCCTTGGTACTGACATACTGATCTAAAAAGAATTCCATGAAGACATGAAGAGGGGAGATAAACAAGGTAAAAAAAGGTTCATATCAAATCATTTCAATTTAGCAAAACAAGCTTTTATTAAGCACTTCCTTATGCTGGGTCTATGCTAGAAGCTGAAAAGGCTGGACCCTGGAGACGGCAATTCCACATGGAAAAGATGAAAGCCATCAGAAAAACTACCTCCATGAAGCTACCCATGATACAAAAGGGGCTAAAGCAATGACAGAAATACAACACTGTGGGACAGAAAAGGGCAGACTGACTCTGCTTTGGCAAAAGTGGGTGGTGGGTGTATACCAAAGTCCAGGGAAGTCTTTAGACAGGCAGACCCGTGCTTTGGTTCTTGAAAAGGTGAACAGAGACTCAATGAGACTGAGGATGGAGTCACTAGCAAAGTTCTAAGACATTAAAGTACATGGGATACTTGGGATACTGAGTGAGTGCGGTATCTTCATTGCATACAGTGCAGAAGGGACAAGGCAGAGAAATCCACATCTGCAGATGGGCATTTCAGGGCCAAAGAAACTTTAAGAAGGCACGCCATTGGCTTGGCAATTCTTTAAGCAAATCATTTTCAGAGTTAAGTCAGTGTGGCAGCTGATAGGAAACAGCACAGAGAATTAACTCATTCTGCTAAAGTCATACCTTAAAGAACTGCTCTGTACCAGGGTACGGCACTGGGTGCCTATAATTACAGCCACTTTGGAGGCTAAGGCAGAAGTGAGAATTTGAGACTAGCCTAGGCTAGACTACAGAACCTTGTTTTAAAAGCAAACAAACAAAAATTCCTCTGTAACTGAAAAAAGTGAATCTAAACTCACTTCTTTATAAAACCTACAAACAAGCATTATGAGGAGAAAGTTCACAGGGACCCTTTGTGGTCCTTAAGCAGTCTCAGCTCTAGCTTGGCCATGGAGAGCATTAACATGGTGCCCCAACACTAGAGACCAGATTAGGGTTCACTAGGAGAGCAGTCATGATGAGGAAGTGATGCCTGGCATCCTTGTCTGCAGGCGAAGGACTCGTGTTACAGAAAGATGTTAGCCTACATCAGGCACCGTTCCACTCACCAATCAGTACGGAAGTGATGTTGATATCCAGGCGGGGTTTGGCCTTGGCCTCCAGCTTTAGTCGTGGAGGATGGAGACGACTAGCTGCCTGTTGTTGCCAGGATACAGAGCACGGCCATGGCTCAATAAATGGCTCCCAGCCTAAAAGAATGCAGGAAATAAAACATCTGTTCAGCAGATATCAAGGGTTTATAGGAGAATACTATTCATGAGTGCTTAGCAAGGCTCCAATTCCATCTCACAACGAAAGAACCACCTTTGGCTACAGGTCACCCTACAGACGCCTGCTGTCCATGGAACATGCCTGGAAGAGCATTAACACTCCCATCATACTCTTCTCCAGGTGGCAGGAAGAAGGGCAGGGAGGACACATGCTCTGTTTCATTAAAGCTAGGTGACCTCTTCCTCAATGGAGACAGGAAAAAGAGCCTCAGGCTTAGGTTAGAGAAGAAAAACGGTGGCTTTAGCTAAGAGCACCTACATCAATACATCAGCTGAACAAAGGCACATTTGGAGGCTCATTAGCTTAAATTTCTCAGGGTTTTGTTTTTGTTTTAATCTTAAAATGTGTCACATGTATAAAAGGAATTTAAACAAGATTATATATATTTACAAACACAAACACACACACACACATACTTTAAAGGAAATACTACCACAAACACTTGTGTAAATCATTTGAAATAGAAATAAAAAATCAGGTTAGGCATGGCTGCATATACCTTTAATTCCTGAACTTGGGAAGCAGAAGCAGATGGAGCTCTGTTGAGTCTGAGGCCAATGTAGTAAACATGGCGAGTTCTAGGACA
>LOJH01015428.1:16718-30602 GCA_001685095.1 Ellobius talpinus | reverse complement strand
ATGGGCCAATCAGTTTTATAACTTTTGGAGATCTCTGTGTGATTTTCTTTGGGAGATGCCAGCTGTGGGGGACCGGGCGGGACAGAAACCCCAACAAGCCGGCCCTTCATGTTACAGGTATCTTTCTTCTCAGTTACATGCTGAAGTCAGGCTGTCCCTTTCAGTGAAAATGAAGAGTAGTAAACACCCCAGCACAGAGACTGGAGGATTCCTCTAAGCAACACCCTTTTCTCTACCACACCTGAAAGAGCCCTATCCTGAAAGGGCCGGAGACGTCCCCACCAATAAACAGGTCATGGGTGTAAGAAGGACCAGCTCCCATCGCAGTCCCTTTCCCATCATGCTTTGCCTTCAAGACCAGCATATCCTTTAGGAGCCTTCTCTTGATCCCTAAGGGTACCACCCCAAGGACAAGAGTGAAATCCACATAGGTACTTGAGACTGCTCATAAACACATGGATGTTTGGCATGCCAGCCTCAGAATATAAATATCCCTATGTGGTTGAGACCATCTTCAACAATGGAGGAAGAAGGAAGGGAGTTAGCAGAAGAAGTGGTGATTTACCTGAATAAAGTCACGGACCTAGGTCTGTGTAGTGGCTGATGACCCCAATAGTCACTGGGAGAGCAACATCAGTTCTGATACATTGCAGGGATACAATATTTTGCCTCCAATGGCTCCAAATAGTTCCTCTGTCACACACATACAAGTCAAAAGGGCGGTCCAAGTTGCAGATGCGACTTTCTAAGACCTTGATAGGATCTAGGCATTCTGGGGTGGTCTCTTTATTTTCCCCTATTTGCTCTCCATTTCTTTACATGTCCTTGTTTTTGTCAACCTGGTACAAGCTTGGGTCATCTGAGAAGACATCCTCAACTGAGAAATTGCCTCCCTGAGACCTGCCTTTGCCAAGTCTGTGAAACATTGTCTTGATTAATGATTAATGTGGAAGGGCCTGGCCCACTGAGGACAGTACGGTCCCTAGGTAGGTGGCCCCGGGATGTATCAGAAAGCAGGCTAAGCAAGACATGAGGAGCAAGCCAATAAACAGCACCCCTCCATGTCCTCTACTTCCAAGGTTCCTGCTCTGCTTGAGTTCCTGTCTTGACTTCCCACACGGATGGATGGTGAATCCAGGTGATGGAAGTATAAGATAAAAACCCTTTCCTGCCTAAGTTGTTTTGGTCATGATGTTTTAACACAGCCATAGGAAGCCAAACTAAGACAGAAATTACTAATAAAATGTTGAGCAGTGACTCTTCTCCTTACATGTAAGTTGATTCCTGCAGAAAAGAGGCTCCTGGCTGGGGACTCCGCGTGCTGTGGTTCACATGCAGGAGAGGTTCTTGAGGGTGGGGCCTAGGGTTGGGAGGCCAGGAACAAGGAAGGGTGGTGCTGTACACATAAGTTCTGAATTGCATGCCACTCTAGCAGCAGGATGAAGTCTTGGGCTGTCTCTATCCCACCTGGGTCATGAGTCATCTTTGTCTAGTGTATCCACGCTACACACACCACCTACCTGTCAGTCATCGCCTAGCTGCTGGCTCGGTTTTCAGATGGCATGCTGCTACAATACATCACAGTGCTCACGTTCAAGAGACCTTTATTTTACTTAGTAATGACTCCAAAGTACAAAAGTAGTGGCAACTGGCAATTTCTTTTTTTTTAAATTTATTTTTTTAAAACAATCTTTTCTCATTTTAAATATCAATCCCAGTTCCCTCTCCCTTCCTTCCTCCAGGTCCCCCCACCTCTCCCCACAACCTTCCACCCACCCTACCCCCCATCCACTCCTCAGAGAGTTTAAGGCTTCCCATGGGGAGTCAACAATGTCGGGCATACCATGTTGAGGCAGGACCAAGGCCTTCCCCCCCTATATCTAGGCTGAGCAAGGTATCCATCCAAAGAGAAGGGGCTCCAAAAACCCAGTTCAAGCACTAGGGATAAATCCTGGTCCCACTGCTAGTGACCCCACAGACTACCCCAGCCACACGATTGCCATCCATATTCAGAGTGCTTAGTCTGGGCCTATGCAGGCCACCCCCTCCTTCATCAGTCCATAGTCAGTGAGCTCCCACTAGCCACTAGCTCAGGTCAGCTGTGTCTGTGGGTTTCCCCATCATCGTCTCGACCCCTTTGCTTATATTACCGCTACTCTATTGCTACTCCCTCTCTTTGATGGGACTCTGGGAGCTCAGCCCAGTGCTAACTGAGGATCTCTGCATCTGCTTCCATCAGCAACTGGCAATTTCATTACAGTATAATTGTTCCATTTTTATTGTTATTGTTAACACCTTGTTGTTCCCAGTCTATAAATTAAACCCTGTCATTGTATGTATGTACAAGTTGAAACAGAGTAAATTTAAGTACCATCCACAGACATCCACTAAAGGACCTTGGATATCCCTTCTCCTAAAAGGATGAACTCTTTGATAAAGTGAAATATGATCCATTTAATTCATAAACCCATGATTACTTTTAAATTGGCTTTAAACAAACTAATACCGCCTTCCTTCTCATATCTGCATATACCCATCTAACATCCAAAAAAAAAATCAGAGCTGTTTTCTGACTTCTCTCTTGAGCCCAAGAAAGGGGGAAAGTCTCTCAAGGAAAGGAAATAAGAGCTGGGATGTTTTTAGGTGGTAGAGCTCTTGCTAGTGTGCACGTGTTTCTGGAAGTGAGGCAAAAAGGTGACCTGGGAAAGCACCATGTCTGAGTTTCAGTTTCCTCCCTTCGGAAATAGTAGATAACTTAGCCCTTTGGAAGGGGGACAAGCTCTCTTTAATACACACTTACAGAGCCTCTTGTAGGCCAGCCATTGTCCCCTGTTTCTTCCCGAGGAAGCATATCTTCCCTTTAAGGTTCCTCTTACTAGGTAGGTGCTTGGCAGTTTGAACATGCTCCTCCCTTGCTCTAGAGCACTGTCCTACCCTGGGAAGCAAAGAGGTTACAGTGGACTCATAAGCACTCAAGACATAGTGAGGGTAAGGGGTGGGGCTGTGCAGAACATGAGCAGAGAAAGGCCTGGGAATCTCTTATTGTAGAAGCTAGTATTTACTGAAGTGGGTTTCTTCATAAGATCTGAATGAGGCTACAATGGCCCCCTATGCTGAAGTAAAATGGAGTTTTTAGGTTTTTAGTGTTGCGTTTCTTAAAGGGTCTGAAGTTGTAAGGAGCCTTGGAGTTCTTCATGGGCCTGTTTGGCTTTGGAATCCTTTCTTTACCCCTGTGGCGTCCGTGCTGGGAAGTGCTAATCAGAAGCAGCTCTCCCGTTTCATAGATGGGGCTACCCATTAGTTTCTAACGTTAGCCACTTTCCTGAGCTCCCCTCATGGGGGAGGGGGCTAAGCCACACCTGTTTCCAGGGCTTAGAGAAACCGTGTTTGGATGCAGTTGTGCTGTGCTGACATCTGTCCCCTTGTTTTAAGAGAGCGGGGACTGCAGAACCGGGCCGCTTGAAAGTGAAACCCCTGAAGAAAAGCGATCAGAACAGCTGGACAGGCCACCCTAGTAACACTGTATGACTCTCCAGTCCTTCCAGGGACCACCCAGGTGGCATCTTCAAGTCCCAGCCCCAGTGCTCAACCCTGTAGTTCTTAGAGTTCTTACTAATCAACTCTATTTCTACCCTCAGTTTCCTTATTTCCTGGCAGGTCTCTTTTAGAAATGAGCTCCTGTCCAGAAACAAAGTCCCCAGTGCAAGTCCACAGGGACCCAAGACTGCATTCCGAAGGACCTGGGGAAAGACCCGGGGCACTGGCCAAGTTCCCAGGCATGCAGCAGACAGCAGCGCTGGTGTCTAGTAATGGCCCCCAGGCATCCATTTCCACAGGGTGTCAGTTCCTTGTCAAGATGATGGACCAAGGTCCCTTGTAACTCCTAGACTTTCTTCACCTGTTTCTGACTGTGTCAAGGATCATCCCAGACTGCTCAGTCCAGGAAGTTTTCTCCGGTGCAGCAACAGCTCCCCGCCTCTAAAAACGGAGAGAGCTGACTGGGGCTCCATTCCGTGAGGTCACAGGGATGAGGCCAGTGGAACTCACCCGCACACACCATATACGCACACCTACACTGCACATCACCCGCGACTTTCTCTTACAGCTCTAAGCCTGGCCAAGCAGCTATCGTACATGCCCAGACAAAAGGCTATCTTCCGACCAGTGCACGCTTGGCGGTCTGGGGATAGGCTGTGAGTGGTAGCAGCGTCACCGAGAGAAGATCAGGGCCAGCCAGACCGGAAGACTGACTGCAGTTTTGGCTTCTGATCCAGTCGTTGTGTATAGACAAGACTGAGATAACCGCTTTCTGTGGGGTGGAGTGGGACCCTGGGCGCCCTATTCCCCATCCCGCTCTGCTCCTCAGCACATGCCCTTGGGCTGAGCTAAGTCCAGAACCCGGCTGAGTAGGGGAATTGTTCTGAGAAAGTGGTCCGTTGGCTGGTTGCTATGGAAACCGACATACCACAGCGTTGACCCCAGAGAGGTTTAGCACGCTCCCCCAGCAGGGATGCCAGCAGCTGGACTGCAGCTGTTACAGCATAAGTGGCGGCTGGAGCTGCCGCCAGCAGTCCCTGCTGTTTGCCTAAACTAGGCTGGGCAGCAGAGCCCCTCTGTGGGCTCCGACCCCCACCCCCACCCCTACCTTGCTCTAGCCAGGAAAGGAGCCTGGTATCAGCCAAGCTTGATGGGGGTGGGGAGGCACAGAGCTCCACTAGCTCAACAGGAGGTCTCTATGGAGTACAGCATATCCTAAAGGGTGCAACATCTTCTCCATTATTTCTGTGGAAACTGAGGCCCAAGGAAGAGGAGCTTTGGTCCCCAGTTACACAGCAGAGCAGGGCTTGGACTGGCCCAGGGCCCTGGCCCTCCATGCTACTGGTGCTCCCATGGCAACTCAGTCTTCACTCCAGAATGCCTTCCAGACAGGGTGCAGGTTGGTCATTCCCAGACACCAGCAAGGGAAGGGAGGGAGGGGGCATCAGTGAAGGAGTAACAAGAGCAGAGGGATTGAGGTGTGGGGAGTTGATCGCAGGAATAGAGAGGAACACAAAGAGGAGAAGGGTGTATGAGCAGATGGTAAGGAGTGGGAGAGGTAGACAGAGCTGAGAGGCAGGGACTTCCAGGAGGAGAAAGAGAGGTGAGGAGGTGCTGGAGTGGAGGAGGGATGGATGAGACAGCCTAGCAGCTGGTTCCCCAGCTGCGGTCTGAAGGCTTCGGTCCAGAGGATTGCATCAGAAAGCAGAAAGACAGGACAAGAAACACAGGAAGGGGCAAAAATGGAGGGAGAAGCCTAGAAGTGGGTTCGGGGGAGGTATCTGCTGCCACTCCATAAAACCTGGAGACCCGCAGGTGGCCTGAAACATGCCCGCCAACTACCTGCCCAGCCATGACTCTGTGTTAATCTGTGCCAGGTCCTGATGTTAAACAGATACCTTCTGGAGCTAGAAAGATGGCTGGAGAGATGCCTCAGCACTTAAGAGCACCGACTGTCCTTCCAGGGGACCAGGGTTCAATTCCCAGTGCCCACATGGCAGCTCACACCTGTCTGTAACTCCAGTTCCAGGGTTTCTGACAGCCTCACACAGACATACAAGCAAGGAAACCACCAATGAACATAAAATAAAAATAAATTATTTTTTACAAAAATACCTTCTCAGACAAAGTCTCAGAAGACAGCTTTCCTCCTTGGGCAGCCCTATGGGCTGGTCCGCCACCCTGCTGTCTCCCTGCAGGAGACCAGAACACAAACTTTTACTTGCCCTCTAGTCTGACCATCTTTCCTGGGCCTCAGGAGTCATCATCATTCCTGTTCATGGAAGGAAGGATGTGCAGAGGGACCCCTTCCCTCAAGGCCACCTCCACACTCCCACTCTGGCCCTCACCCTTTTTTCCATGTAGAACTGGGTTTGCCAGCAGAGCAGTCTTATGAGCCAGTAGCCTCTTTAGTCCTGGCTAAGACCCCCTCCTCCTCACTTCACAGTGAATTGATTTCTCTTTTAACTCTTCCCCACCAGTCAGCCAAAGCTTGCTCACAAGGCACTGGCAGATTGTCCACATTCTCCTGACCTCCTAAGTCTCCAAGAAATTGTTCTTATGATGGCTTGACCTCATGGACAAGGGATTTGGATCAGTGAGGGAATAAAGAGTCACTATGACACCCCAGAATTGAAGGTCTGGTTTAGCAATGGGCCTGCAGATTGGTTTTGCCCACATACCACCGATTTAACTTCTTGACAAAATGTGGTATCTCAAGAGAGTTATTTATGTTGTGTTTACTGACAGGACAATGACACCATCAGAGCTGAAGCCCTGCTTCTCTTGTTGGCCAACTCTCCTTAGAGCAAGACCGGCTGGCCAGTTGTGAACTCAACCTCAGTTTGGAAAGGAGATTTGCTGGTCAAGAATATTGCTGGTGCTTCCAGTCTGGCCAGTGAGATCATTGAAGGCATTTATTGAGCAGATGACTCCCAATTCCAAACCTAGCACTGTGAGGATGGTGATGAGGAGGGATGATGGAAGGAAATCAGGACAAGGATCCCTGACTAGAAATTAGCAATATTAAAGGAAGCACAACTACATTAAAGAGGAGAGAGTGGTGGCCATGGAGTATTCTGAGGGCTGCTGTGGTCATAGGGCACGCCCTGTCCCAGAGAAGCAATGTCCTGACCATTTATTAAGGTAAAGCTGTGTAGTGAGTGGGTTTAAGCAAAGTGTAAATATGAGGTTTAAGCCAGGTCTATGGAACCATCCAATCCAGCCCAACTCTCTGAATCTAAGACACATCAACATCTCTTTCTAATAGCAAGCATCTCTCTACACCCCTTACCATGAGAGGGTAAACCAGGAACCAGGAACCAGGACTCGAGTTCTAAATCACTTCGTGGCTGGTCATATCCCATCTGAATAATGAACCAGCATTTACAGTTTCTAAATCATTGCCACTATCACCACCTTATTGAAATCCTTATTACCTCATGTGCTGCAGTTAAAGCTTATTTTCCACATGTGATAGGTGAGCAGAGAGAAGCACACATCAGTCAAGGCCAAACTTAACCGACCAAGACTCCCTTTGGGGCCAGCACCCTTACCCCTGCAGCATATGGCCTCTGTGTTAGTGTTTCCTATTCTCACAGATGCTAGCACGTGGCAGATGTTCAGTAAACATATGCCTAACTGGAAGGTGGTCATTTGTCCTAAAAGCTACTGCAAGATGTGTTCAGTCCTGCCTGTAAGATGGGCTTGGGGGAGAAAGGGAGATGTTGCAGGAGGAGCATGCATGCACGATCCTTTGCAAGGGACATCGTCCCAGGCATTGTGCTGTTATTTTTCCAGGATGATGATAAAAGCAATGGAACTAGATTTTTAAACTTAATTTCTAAAACATTCTCACAATCCCCAACCTAGGTAAGCAGCAAATAGTTTACTGATGAAAAAGCAAAAGCAAAGACTGAGAGGGATAAAAGAGGAAAGGTAGAAAAGTTTGGCTGCGATGAGAAGTGGTAGGTCATTGGGTGGAGATCATCTGAGACCACACGGGTTCCAGACAGGCACCCTACTGCAGGATGCTGGTCAGGCCTCCTTACCCAAGACAGGTGGGTGCTTGTCTAGGTACTGAGAGGAGAAAATGTGAAAGATATCCTTCAGGTGGGGGAAGGGGAAAAGCAGAAGTGCACAGGTTAGACCCAGTGCACCGGAGCATAGACAAGAGGCCCGATCTGTGTGGATTCCTGGGGTACAGAAGCACAGAGGCAGAAAGGCTAGGGGACTTAAGGGGTCCAAGGAAAGAGACCCAACTCTTGGTGCACACGGAGTGCTAGAACCAGAGCCTCAAGACAGAATCAGAAAGATCATTTTAGCGACCCCCTAGTTCTGAATGTTTTAAGTGTTGAAGCTGGAAGAATGCCTCAGCACTACTTGTTTATGTCCAAGTGGTGACAACATAGTAGACACACGTGATATTGAATGAGTAAGTGCTCGAATAAAAATGTTGTCGTTTAGACGCTGGCAGAACCCTAAGCCTGTAACTGAACCATGTAGTGGTGTGCTAAGGCCTGGAGACATTGGCAAACCTCCTAATCCATCCAGGGGAAGACAGATTATGCTCTGTATACTTCTAACTGCTTTTGGTGTTGGGTTTGAAAATGGGTGCTCTGTGTCTATGGGGGTCCCCTGTGAACCAGTACTCAATTTATTTTGATTTGATTGAGCTGCTATGAGATCCCACTATGCACCAAACACCATGCATGGTCTTCCATCAAAGGCTGAGATGCATTGGGACTTACTGTCTTCCTGGCTTCTGCAGTATTTGCTGCTGCTGCAGCTCAGGCAGAGGCTGCAGCAGTGGCTCAGGGGGTTCCAAGGTGAGGGATATTCTCTCTGTTTCCCTTGGGAACCAAGCGCTTCCTGACTTGGTTAAAGAAAACCTGGATGACCCCTCCTGGCCATGCTGGCATCCCTGGTTGCCGAAGGCAGAAGAGGAGGGGTGGAGAGCCTGCCACAGCACTTCTCTCCCCTGCCATTTCCTCAGCAGCTCCCTCACTGGCCCTGTTTTTCAGACCTCTAGTAATAAAAACAAGCCAATAAAATGAACATGAAAATATATTCATTAGGATTTATAATGCTCATTAAAACTGCCTGTGTACAAAAGCATGACTTAGCTTCATGTAAGTGGGAAAAAAATGCAAATTATACTGCATGCAAAGAAGATATTTCCCTAATCGTCCAATCAAATGCCAGCCCAATTATCTGTGGCCAACCCAATGGGTTAAAATTATACTCTCTTTCCTTGGACACAGTGAGGTGCCTGAAAGTGTTTCATTTTAATAAAAATGAAATCTGGACCCTGCAGAAAACCAGCTTCACTAATGACGTGTTTACACAGAGAAAGACAATTTCTAGTTAATGGTGATTACTACCGAGAACAAATTAAACTTCCCAGAGTATATGGGTTAGAGATAATGGGAAAGGGGGAAAAAAGTTATGGTTTTAGTGTGTGTGTGGCAGCATGGGGGACAGGGTGATGGAGGAAGGAAGGAACAAATGGAAGTCCAGGAGGAAGCTGAGGATACAGGGATGCCGGGGCAGGAGTGGCGACAATTGCAGTGACTGGCTGTATCTGTTCTGCCAGCTTGGGCAGTGGGGAGGCCTGCAGCTGGTTCTGGGCTTTCAGGATCCCAGGGCCAGTCACCTTTGACTGCAGTAGGGCTGGATTCCTCTGCAAGAGCAGGTGTCCTGGAGTCTATCACTCTGTCATTTTGGGAAGTCAGGTCACTAATTCCCCCATCATCTGTCATAAATTTAGAGCATTGGAAAGCGCTTCCTACTCCACTCCGTTGACTTAGCAATGGGACCAGAGGCAGGCCTGCTTGGGCCTCAGCCTTCTCATGCAATGCCGGTAAACAAGCAAACTGTGGAGGGGCAAAAGAAAAACGGACCAAGAGACAGACCAAGAGAGAGCAGGGTAACTATGATGGTGCCAACATCATCACCTCACCCTCGCTGTGATTTGGGTATGGCTTGAATGTGTCTCTCCCAAGGTTTCATGTTCTGGAAGTGTGATGATGTCGAGAGCTGGCGGCACTTTTGAGAGGCAGACTCTAATAGAAAGTGTCTAGGTCATTGGAGACACTGACCTCACAAAGAATTAATACCTAGGTATCAAGAGTAAGCCTAGCTCCTGTACTTCTCTTTATTCCTGTCTACCATTCCAATGGCATCTGCCATGAGGTCCTCACCAGAGCCAGAGGGGCCAGTACCTAGTCGCTGAATCTCCAAAAGTCTGAGAATCTCCCAAACTCATATTTTTAAAAAAGTACCCTTCCCAGGTATTTTGTTATGGCATCAGAAACAGATAAATGTATCATTCTTAAATAAATTCTTGTCTTTGTTGGATACTGTCCCAAGATGGATGGTGTCTCTTTTTCATACTCTTGGAGCAATACCATCATCTTCCTCATTTCATCTCTTTTCAAATATTTTTATGAATTCTTTGAGAATTTCACATAATGTGATTTGCTCATAGTTACCCAAACTCCTTCCCCTAGCTCCTCCCACCCCCACCCTCATCTCTTAATTCCTTAACTTTGCTCCTCAAAAAAAAACCCTGAGAACAATTGTGCTGACCATATACTCCCAGCCAGCCACCCAGTTTGATCTACCTACCACTGTCTCCCTGACCCCTGAAGCCATCAACTGTCACAGCTCCTCAGTTAGGGGTGAGGATAATGAGCCCCTCCTCTTCCCCGTTTTTTAGAACAAAGAAATTGAGGCTGAAAGTTGTTATGTAACTGCGCAGTTTTAGAGGTCGAGCAGATGAAGATGCTGGCTTTCAAAGTGAGCCGTGATGAGGCTCACTGCTGGAATGAGCACAGAGCACTGTTCTATTATGGGCTTTGAAAACTAAGTCTCCTGCCCCTGCCCAGCCGTAGCATGCAACTGCCCCTCCACCGGTTTGGCCATTAGGAGCTATGAAGCTAGACACTCTTTCAACATCTCAAGAAGTGCCAGGTCCCTTCTGCCCCTTGACTCATTTCTCCCCCACTTTCTATACCCAGGTGGGCCAGGGGCAAGGCAGAGGGACCCCTCCAGCCCTGACTTTTAATATATGTTATTTGGTAAACAAGAGCAATTATTTGTGAACAGACCCAGATGCAAACAGCCCCCAAATCAGGGATTCCAGCTCAGAGGCACAGAATACCACTTTGGGAACGAGTTAATAATAGTAAAATTAAAATTGTAACTGAAGCATAATGAAGAATGTGGTACAAACAGGCACTGAAAGGGAAAAAAATAAAAAAAATAAAAATCCTTCACAGAGTAGCCCCTATGGAATCGTGATTGGCTGAGAGCAACAGTAGACAATGTGCAGAAATGCAACTTAATTAATCCTGCAATTCTTCACGTGCTACCGAAGCCACACTGGAAGACTTGGGTGTTGGCAGAGGCGACAGCAGCCTTCCTCTCCCCGGTTCCTGGAAGAAGATCATGATGAAGACATATGAGCAGCAGAGACAGAGAAGAACATCAGTACTGATCTCCCGAGAAACCAAGAAGCGGCCAACTAGCTAAAAAGAAAGCATCCTTCAGGGTCTCCAGAGCCAGTCAGTTGGTGAACACAGAGGGAGCTGCGAGGACCAAGGGTACAAGGGTGGAAACTCTGCTGGGGAGGCTCGGATGATCATCGGTCCCCAACCCGGTGAATGGCCTCAAAGGGGAGCCCAGGCCTTTCTAGCCCAGTACTGGCTTAGTGTTTTTGTGGAGAAATTTGGAGGTCCCTCCTTACCTCACACAAGCATAGGGGTACTACCGGGTAGAAAATGCCTCCTTTGTTCCAGTTTTTCCCTTCAGGGACCTATACGGGACTTCAGAATTGGACAATCAACCCAGAGGAAGGTGGAACCTTCACTCTGAGTAGCAAAGTCTCTTTTAAGGATGTTCCTGACAGACTTCAGGAGACTTAGAGGATGCTAGATCCAGAAGTCTAGTTCCCCAAACCTCGAAGGACTGTTATTCTCTCTTCTGAATCTCTTCAACGTCACTGAGAAAGTGACACCCCAGCCATCCACATATTTTCTTCCTCTAAGAGCTCTCCTCTACTTATTGTGAGTAGGCCATCCTAGGGACAGGGCGATTGTCACGGTTGCTTGGCTGGGTAGTTGGTCACATGCGGTCCCACTTGGGAATGGGAATAACATAAAATCACCTCCTGAGGTTCCAGGCAGATTCAGGAATTTCTGAGACTAAGAGGCCTCTACATCCAGCTTCACTTAGATCCTCCCTAGCTTCTTCTCCTTGTCTGACTCCTTAGGCAGCCTCCTGGCTTTGTTTGGCTGGACCCTGAGATGTAGTGGAAACTCAGTCCAGTTGTTTTTGAATCAGAAAATGAACTAAGAAATCGCAGCCTCTTCCTTGAAATAGGATTTGGGGTGCCAGTCCTGGGGCTGCCCATTCATTTCCGATCATAGGAGGCAGAGTCACACAAGTACAGAGGCAGTCAATGATTTTAAAAGAAACAACCTAGAGGTGTCATGAGGTGATGAGGATGCTGTCAGTAATGCTGTCCCTCAAGGGAGAGGTAGCTTCTCCCAGCATGTGAATATGAGTATTGTCATTGGTCCACATTGGGTTACCCCTCTGTGTAGTGAAGTAGGTTCTGTGATGCAGGACTGGAGTCACTACCTTGGTCCTATCAGGTATCAGTCTGGATTCATCCCTTTCATCTTTCTGGACAGGCCAAGCTGCCCTAATTACACACCTTAAGGAGCATCCAGTAGACATTCCACATCTTCCTCTTGCTTGTATTTCCTTTACTCCTGATTTCCAGATTCTAATAAAGGGAGGTCGTTGAGCCCTCAGAGGGGATACTGGTGAGAAGCAAGCAGGGGGCCTCTACAGGAGGCATTATTTCTCGCTGTGGGTAGGGGAGATAGAGCATCTCTAGCTCCCTCTGCAAACTGATAGCATTTATTTGGAACACTGAGCTTGAAAGATTGTGAACAAAATCTGTCCCCACACCCCACTGTATAATCTCAACAGCCATTCCTCACTAGCTTATCAGCCTGTATAGAATTTATATCTTTCACATATCTTTCTGAAAAAGTCTGGTGTGCTTTTAAGTTTTTATGAAGTATTCTAGGCACCCCTCTACACTACTAAAATAAGGTAAATTGTCTAGGGGCTGGGCATTGCTCCACAATGTTGCCCCAGGACCTGGCATGAGGCAAGCTCTCTATAAACATTGGTCAAATTAGATAAAATGCCAGGGCCAAAGTCAAGGCCTCAAGATTACTGTCATTCCTGTCAATTTCAGCATGGAAATTGGCTAGACTCATGTCAAGTTCCTGATCTCTAAAGTATGAGTACAGCTTGGGCTCAGGGCCAATGAGGCAATCAAGGAAATACTGCAGAGTCTGGAAGGTAGTAGATGTATGGTTAGAGCCCTCACTAAGAGTCATGGCATATATTGGCTCATTTCGTCCACACAAGCTAGGGTTATGTTAAGTCCACTTACCGTCTATGGAACCTGGGACAGTCTCTTTCCTTCCTGTGGAAATACTAACTCCAAAAGGTTAGAACTGTGTTGCTTACTGTTACATCCTTGTTTATATGTCGACATGGTCTTCAATCAGTGTTCATGAACTAAATGAGATTTTGTTTTTCCCTATGGCAGTGGGGATGGAACTCAAAGCCCCAGGCTTGTTAGGCAAGTCCTCTATCACTAAGCTGTATCCTTAACTTCCAAAGTGGCATTCTGACTAGCTTCATGTCACAATCCTATGACTTCTTACTTTAAACTGTTACTCTGCCATAGGCAAGCCAGTCTCCCATTTCCCTTGGGCTCAGGAGGTCTGATCTGTTATATCCAAGAGCTCCCTCGGCCCTCAGGCTTTTAATTTGCCTGACATTTTCTTGATGTCAGAGAAAGCAACATATGGAAGGATTTGGCTTTGGGGCAGGAGAAAAAGGGAGCTCATCAGAGCGGACAAAGGACTCTTACCCCAAATATTAGAAGGGGCAAACTTAGTAATTGTGGTCCCCTGTTGTGTACAGGGTATAGATTTCCAATAAGCTTATGAGTCAGGCAAGCAAAACTGGCTTCTCCCTTCATCTTACAAACATTTACAACTGAGGTTCAGAAAGGGGGCGTGACTTAAAGTCATGTAGCTGTTTGTATAGTGACCCTGCTTCAAAACCAAGGTCCCTGACTCTCAGAGCTTGCACAACACAACTGACCCTTGTGTTTCCAGACTATTGGTTCTAGAATCCCTTATAGATATCAAAATCTATAGATGATTGAATCCCTTAAATAAATAAAATGGTAGTTGGGCAGTGGTGGTGCACACCTTTAATCCCAACACTTGGGAGGCAGAGGCAGGCAGATCT
>LOJH01015427.1:2649-23454 GCA_001685095.1 Ellobius talpinus | reverse complement strand
TAATTCTCAGCACCCACAAAGGATATGAACAACTTTTTGTAACTCAATTCCAGGGCATCTGATACCCTCTCCTGGCTTCTGTGGGGACCAGGCATGCACACACATGGTGCACAGACATAAATGCAAGCAAAATACCCATACACATAAAACATTAATTTTTAAAAATGTTATAGTTAGAATTTTTAAAACTAATTCTTATTTTAACTTATATTTCCTTGTTTTAATGTCTTTTATTAAATATCTGATTGGGATTAGCATTATTTGTAGAGGCGTGGCACAGGAACTGAAGTGGTTGGGAAGACACTGTCACCTGAAACGCGAAACGCGTTCCTTCGTCATGTTCCCTGAAAATTCCAGAGAGAGTGAAGATCAGGAGGTCAGCATCTTTTGGCTGTGAGGATCACATACACACACGAAAGTATTTTGATGAGTGTGAACAAGTCATGCAGCACCAATCTTTTTGGCTCAAGATGGGAGTGAGAAAGCCAGTGGTGGCTTCCTCAAATGTATGTAGAACACTCTCACGTATTTAGTTGTGTGATGCTTTAAGATGCCAAGCGAGATGTTGGCCATGTTCAGAACTACCAATAAGGGGCAAAGAGGAAGAAATGGGTTGGCTCTTTATCCGACCACTTCTTTACCAAGAGAGCATTCATAATGAATAAACCTGAGACCAATTAACCCCCTTAATCAGTGTGTTTCATTCTTGCAAATACACGCAGAAGTGAATGCTTGACATCTGCAAGAATCGGGCTCCGGTGACATGTCTGTGGACCAAAGTTCATTTTAAAAGCATCACTATGGTTCTGTAACTATATTTCTAACTTAGAGCTGAGTTCCTCTTAACACATTGGTGGACTAGTGTGAAGGCCTGGGCAGGGGAGCCTAGTGATCAGGGCAGCCGGGACTCAGAGTGGGGAGGGAGCCTTGCTAGGGTGACCCTGGGTGTTTTCACTCTGCAGCTCCCCAGGGACTGCAGGGTAATCAGGCTCAACCCTCTCTCTATCCAGTTCTCCCTGGAGTTTTGGTCTGTTGACTTCCCAGTGGCTGTAACCCAAAGCAACACATCTTTCTTGGCATGTTTGGAAAGGGAACTCTTGCTGAGATCATTGGGCTCACACGGCAAAGTCCTTGCATTTGCACAGTGCGATACAGGACATTGTTCTCAGCAGACGACAATCCCTCTTTAGGTTTTGGTGGTTTCTTTCCTTCTGAACGTCACTGATCTCTTTATCTCTTGGCTCTGTGAAGCTGCCAAGTTAATGTTTCTTAGTCATCTTAATTAAATGAATGGAAACCAATGGATTTGATGCAGTTACCACTCAATGAAGCTTCGGTCTTTGAGAAATACCTTTTCTTTTCTGGTATTTGTTCTGGTTATTACATTGGAAGTCGAATGTGCACCCGTCACAAAATGCACATCTCTGTAAGCTCCCTCTTTGGAATTCTACATAATTAAAAGCATCAGGTACTTGCGAAGTTCCTGAGAATGCTGGCTCTATGTGCAAAATCTGAGGGATACCTGAGAATTAGAAGTCTAGTCAGTAGTATCCTAATTATACAAAGGAATAGAAAAATCTCCGGTATTCAGCTCCCAACCCATTTGCAGGAGCTTGTCCCTCAGAAAGGTCCGATTGACTCTTTTAATCGATGCTCCCAACCTCCAGAGAACCAAGAAGGCCAGGATCTTTCCAGGATGTGTAAGCAGCCACACACTCATGCCACTGTCCCTTTGTGAGCTGAGCAGGGGAAAATCACATAACTACAGAAATGACAGCAACCAGAGGATGACAGAGGTTTCGGAGGTGGGACCTAGAGTGTAATATTGAGTTTGCCCCGTAATTGTTCCTTTAGGTTTTGGTGGTGTCCTTCCTTCTGAACATCACTAATCTCTTTATGTCTTAGCTCTGTGAAGCTGTACTGTTAAAGCTCATCAGAGCACAGGACCCCCCCAAACTCCAGTGGCCTGGAGGCTAGAGCAAAGCAAAACAACAGCAAGATCCCTAAAAAGACCCAACATTTCATCTTAGTAGACAAGTGATTTCACTGTGGTTTTGCATTGGAGGATAAAGTTGTCTCCCAGGAAATTAAAAGATAAAACAACTCAATAATAGGATGTGATAGCTAATTATTTACAGACTTACTTTTAAAGCAAGCATTTTAGACTGAAGGCTTCGTCACTCTTTCCTAACTTCAACCCGCTTAGATCTAAATCCTTCTATTATGCTGAAAATGTTTGGTCCTACATGAAATACTAATACAGTTGTTTCATTAAAGTATAATCTGTTCGGGCAGAAGACCCAACTTGTTAATACATAATTCATGCGCACTACGTGCAACCAATACTGCAGTCAATTTTAGGGCATTTCCATTCCCGCAAGAAAACACTATTGTCTTTCTATTTCCATCCTGTCTATTCCTAACCACTAATCTACTCTCTTGAAGGAAACACACACACACCGGGCAGTCCAGGCATAGTGCTATCCACCCAGCTATTTGGAAGTCTGAGGCAAGAAGATCCCTTGAGCTCTGGAGTTTGAGTTTAGCCTGGGTGGTGCAGTGAGATTTTGCCTTCTATAAACAAACAAAACTCCTGGAAGCTTCCCGAATTAGCATTTTAATGTAAATCTCTTTCTCACTCTGCCAGCATATCCTGGTCAATTACTCCCCAGAACTGCACCTTGTCATGTGTTCTTCAGAACTAGAGTGCCAAGGCACAGGAAGTCCACTGGTAAAGCAGCAGCCATGAGAAACTGAGGTTAGAGCAGCGGTTCTCACCCTGGGGACCGCACATCAGCTGTCCTACATATCAGATATTTACGTCACGATTAACCAGCAAAATTGAAGTTATGAAGCAGCAATGAAATAATTTTGCAATTGGGGAGTCACCACAACATGAGGAATTGTATTAAAGGGTTGCAGCCTTAGAAAGGTTGAGAATCGTTAGGTTAGAGTCTGTGCAGTGGTCTTGGGGAACACCAATCTTGATGTGTCCTTTGGAGACCGCCCTGGTCTTTGCATTGAGATCCACCTACAATGTCACCTTCCTCCTGCTTCTGGTGTGTAAGATGGTCTCAGTAACCAGCGCCCCACCTCCCTTCTGTGCAAACTGGAATTGACACCCGCCTATCTACCTACAGAGTTTTCAGCCTTATTCCCCACCTTCCCTCTGTGCTAACTGGGATTGACACCTGCCTGTCTGACCTGCAGAGTTTTCAGTCTTAGTCAGTGCTGTCATCAAAGAACAAATACATGGTCCTTCCGGATTCTGCCATCAGTGAGTTTGAATGCCAGTTGCCTTCTCAGCCATAAACTTCATTTCTTGACCTTAGTTCTCCAGCTGTGTCCTTGGTGTGGGGATAACTGAGAATCATTATTATTTATCTTTGCCAAAGGCAAATATCTTAACCATCCCAGTACTGCATTAATCTATCAGCTCATCCCAGTGATGCAAGGCACGGGCAGCACGGAGACATGAGACACATCCTCTCTAGGAAAGAGCCTCAGCTTTGGGTCCTAGTCACTTTCAAGAAGGGTAAACACAACAGGAGGGACTTGGGAGGCATTTCAAGGGGAAGGATGTCTTTGACCTTGTTGGTGGGTTCTCGGAGAACGCTGAGGAGAAGATCACGTGCTTGGTTCTTCATAAGATAACAAGTAGAATGCTTTGAATCTGCTATGAACTTTCTAGATCAAGGCTTAAAACAAGATTTTATTTTTATTTTTAATTGTGTATGTGCTAGTTTGTTTAAATGATTACAAGGCTTTAACCTCCACATATTCAAGCTTTGTTCTAAAGATGCAGGTTGTAAGGCTTTTTAAAATGCTGCAGAATGATTATATCCCTAGGATATGAAAACGTGTGGCGTTAGAAAATCTCTTATTTCTTAAATAGGCCAATTCACACACCTCTACTGTGCCCAGACTGATGCGACCAGGGCTCTGCTGCTAGGAACAATGCGAAACATAAGCAATGGTGGTGACTGACCGAACATATTGAAGGCTGTCTTAGTGTGGACAGCACCGACACTGTGCCTGGGCGCGTTATTAGAAATGCCCTTCTAGTCTGTAGTTCCTAAGGAGACTTGTGTTGGGAACGTGGGGGGGGGGCAGAACAATCTTCTACTCGTGCACACATTAGCCATAGGTGGGCTCACCTTTTAGGCTTGGGGAGGGTGGGAAGCAGCATAAGCAGAGGCTGGTTTTCTTTACAGCTCGCTGATGGAAAGTCTTGAGAAACGCTGGGAAACGGTGACATGGTTCGAGGCACAGAAAAGGGGGTGTGAACGACGGAAACGACTCCCATAAATCCTTTAAGTGAAATATACGCGACTGCATCAGAACAAACTGAAGTCAGAGGATGATGGGCTTAAGCTCTGTCCGAGTGCCAAGAAATCCGGGACTGCACGGACGTGCGAGCATTCACGTAGACCTTGCCCTCGCCTCTCCTGAAGTGCTGGCCATGAAGTACTCCGTAAGGGAAGAGGCAGGTGGGGAATTACCTTCTGATCCTCCTGTCAAGAGTTTGTTTGTTTAAATTATCCAAGTGCCTTTACTCACGCCAAAGGCTTCTCTTCTGTGGGGGAAAAAAACTGAATTATACTCAAAAGAGGAGAGTATGGCAGGAAAAAAAAAACAAAAAAAACCCAACACCCTTAAGTGAGAAATGTCTGAAAAGCAGGTGGGGGACACAATGAATGAGAAGGAGAAAAAAACCTGAATTAGGAGCAGGAAGGTTAAGAGGAAGAGGGACTGTGTTCTCACCTAATGTTCCAGAAAGCGTGGCTGTACGTGCCTGGTCTCGAAGCTGCTTCCTGAGGGAGAAGATGGAAGAAGTGAAGGCTAAGCCTGTAAAGATGAAGGGGTAACAGGGATAAGATCACACCACGGTGTGAAGATGGGGTGCTGCTCAGTAAAACCGACTCCTCAGCATCTCCTTTCTTCAATTCTGCCTTCCTGTGTACCCCAGGTTAACCTATGGGTTACATTTTGAGCACAATGAGCTGCTGGTCAGAACTCGACCAAACGGTCAATGAGTAAGTCATTTTCATCTTTGCATACAAATGCACATTCTCGGGCCCAGCCTAGCAGTACTTAATTGACGACCCCACCCTGGTGCCTTTGTCCTGACAGGCCTTCTCTGTGTCCTCTATCCTCAAACCTGAGGAGCGCTTGGGGAGGACTATCTCCTTGTCTGTGGGGCCGATCTCCTTGTCTGTGGGGCCAGGTCTTCCAGCGACTAAAGAGACATTAACAAGAATACAAACTCCGGTTCTCAGGGAAGACAGCAGCTTATAACAGTGCTGAGTGTGCAGATATTTTATCAGGATATATATTTCTTAAAAATACTTTGACGACTCCACAGGCAAGGTGATGAGCTAAGGGGTGTGGTCTTACCTGGGGGCCAAGGTGTCAGAGACACCTGGGAGAGTGGAAGAAGACAGATCTTTGGAAAGGAAATTCTTCAGGGGTGTCAGTAACACTCGCGGGGAGAGGGAAAAAATTTATTATGGAATTTTAATTTGGGAATGAAATAACATTTAAAAAAATCTTAAGGGATCTTTGCCGAAAAGTGCTGACAACTGGTCTTTGGTGAAGGGGTGGAACAAGGCAGAGGATTAGGAGTATGCTTGAAAGGAGCACAGTTAACCCCTTATTTCTGCAGAAGCACTCTGACTACAGTTCCAGGGTCATTTTATTCTGGAAAATAGAAATAGTTTAGCTGTGGATGGCTGGAGTTTCCCCTACCCGACTGGATGGTTTATTCTGAGGAAGAAAACAAGTACATGGAAAGCACTCCTGGTTTTATATTTTGAATAATGCAAAATGTTGGTGATTCCTCTCTTCGTCCACATTATATTACATAGCAGAGTATCGTAGACTGGGATAATTTCTAGACAAATTTATCTCTCAGAGCTCTAGAGGCTGGAAAGATGCTGGGATCTGGCAAAGACTTCAGGGCTACATCATTCAGTGGTAGATAAGGGAGCGAGAGGAGATTGAACTGGCCGGCAACTGTCCACTGTCAGGGTAGCAAACTTATCCCCACCTTAATGGCATTAATCCATGCACAAGGATGGAAACCTCAGACCTTAATTGCCCTGCTGCACTGGGAATTAAAGATACAGCATATGGCCTTTGGTGCACCTTCAAACTATGACACTCTTGTTCAAAATATGCCTGGCATTAGCTAACACAGAAGAACTTGCTGGAAGTTTAAATGATTATGTAGCCCAAATAGTCTCACTCGATGGCTGGGTCCTGCAGGTCTCTAGGAGCTTTGGTGGTCAACCTGTATTTCATGTTTTGAGAGAATGTTCTGGATCAACCACTGCACCTTGTAGGAATCACGCCTTCCTCTGTTCTCCGGAAGCTGTTTGTGGGTTCACACTCTCCTATGGGGACTCACACTCCCCTATGGTGGGCACACACTCTCCTGTGGTGGGTTCACACTCTCCTATGGTGAGTTCACACTCTCCTACGGTGGGCTCACACTCTCCTATGGTGGGCTCACATTCTCCGATGGTGGGTTCACACTCTCCTATGGTAGGCTCACACTCTCCTATGGTGGGTTCACACTCTCCTATGGTGGGTTCACACTCTCTGATGGTGGGCTCACTCCTATGGTAGGCTCACAGTCTCCTATGGTGGGTTCACACTCCTATGCTGTCTTCCTGTTGCCTTCTTGGCCATGGCCAACTGGTTTCTATGAACTTCAGGGACCTTGAGCACTTAAGCATTGTAAACATGGAGTTTCCAACCATATAGAAGAACATGGCTTCCTCTTCATTCTGCCCCCTCCTGCGGGCTCCTGTAGGAATGGAGCATGCAGAAACTGGCTAGTTTGGCAGAAGCAGTTGAAAACTGGCTGGTTAAATCTTACTGCTGTGCTGAAATATTTATCAGTGAACTGCAATGTATGGATTTCCCTTTAGGATGAATCATGCTGGAAGGGCAGGTGGGCAGAAAATTTGATTAAATGAGGCTTTGAGCTAATAATTGTCGAAGCTCGAAATGGCACACTAGGTTCATTATACTAGTATGTTTACTTTTGAATATAACTCAAAATTTTCATAATAAATCATTTTTAAATAGATCCTACAATTACTATTTTAGAGTCCCTGGATCGTCCCTGGTTCCGGCAGTTTCTCTTTGGACACCTTTTTCTCTGATGTGTTTGCTTGGCTCTCCTTCCCCTGGCACTCATTTCTTTCACTTTTCCCGTTTTGAGCCACTGAATCCCTACGCACCGCACTTACAACTTTTAAATTAATGTTTCAGTTAGTGGACCACGAGCTTTGCTAGAACTTTTTCATGTCTGCACATCCATGTCCTGTGAGTATATCTACCCAGGACTGTCTTTCCACGTCAGGCAAACACTATTATGAACCAAGAAAAGCAAACAGCTCTTTTTATGTATAAAAGGTGATATTCTTTGGCTAGACTTATCAGTATATAGCCGGGTCGTGTGTGTGTGTGTGTGTGTGTGTGTGTGTGTGTGTTTGTCTGTAAGTGCGCGTGTGCGCCATACACACGCAAAAGAAAGAGAGAGAGACCATACTCCACTCTTATCAAACAAACCCATTGACACTGAACTTGTGAACCAAGTGGTTGTCCTCTGAAGAATGCTGCCTTCCTCCTGGTCACCCTGGATCTTACACCCAGTTTCAAAGTCACTGTATTTGTCCACTCTAACCTTTTTTTATACTTATAGCAGAATAAGAAGAATGTAAAGTGGACATTTCTTATCGTTCCAGGCAACAGAATTGAGTGTCTTTCTAGAATGTTCCATCTGGAGACGTCAACGATAAGGGATAAGTCTTTTTAACTCTGATTTAGAGAGCAAGGCGAAATCCCCACAATCCCTAAAACAACTTCTTTTTTTTAAAACTGATTTCTCTCCCTTACAAGCCTCTTGCTTCTTTTACGAGAATTTCTGGCAAGAAACATGTTGACTCATGGTGGTTTATCACTTCCTTCCTCTGGCTCACTTCCAGTTGGGATGCTAATGAGCTGTCAAGCGGTAGGCAGGGAAAATGGACGGCTCTCTAGCCGCAGAAACTCCATCATCGTAGCTTTAATAATCTGGAACCGATAGTGACAGGTGGAGAGAGAGTCGCCTGAGTTAAGTTGGATGCAAGCTATCTCCTGCTCGCCTGCATGCTATCTCTCTGCCCTCAGCTTCCTTGGGAGAGCCCGTTCTCCAGAGCCTATCTGTATATGTAGACTCCGCCACAGCAGAAATGGTTGGCTCGTCTCGAGGGTTTGAATCTCAGCTCTGCTGGGTGTGGCTGAAGGGTGAAAGGAATCTGTGGGATGCCTCATCTTTGAGAGCAGGCCTGCTCGGCGACGGGCAAATGTTTCTCTCCTTCCACAGTTCCCTCCCATGACTAGGAGCCAGGTAGAATACTCACTTCAAAGCCATGTAGCTGAGGGAGAATGCCTTTCCTGGAAGACCAGGGAAGACGGTAATGAAATATAGAGACTTGTGATTGCATAACTGTAGTCTAATCAGTTTGAAGTAAGCTGAGATGAGGCATGAGCTAGGGAAGGGTGGGACGGGCAGAAGCTCCTAAGTTTTCTAAGCCACTGGAATAAAGGAGACAGATAAAATATGGGATGCCCACTTGAATTCAAATTTCAGATCAATAGTATTCTTTTAGCAAAAATATGCCCTATATGTTGCATAGGACGCACATATCAAAATATGTTTGCTATTTATCAGGAGTTGCATGGCTTTCACTTGTTGGTAACCCCTGAGAAGCCAATCAATGTAGTGACCTGTCTATTGAGCCACTAAATCTGGCAGGTGACCGTGGAGCAGTTTCTGGGTAGAGTGAGCATAGTGTGGTAGCGGCGACTTATTGTGAACCCACTGTAAGTGAAAAACTAATCCCTTCTTTTCTTCCTTGGGGAATGTTGGAAAAAACAGTGGTTGCAAATGGAAAATAATTCCTAGCTAGAGGTCTTTTGTTCTTTGGGATATGATCTGTAGAGAAAGCCTACAGGTTAGGGCCCCCAAATTGTGGTTTTATTCCATATCCCCACTCTTACTGCCTTTTAAAAAAACATAGTATTTTTGTTCCAGAAAACTTTCAGTTTGTACTAGAGAGAGGCTAATACAATGGGTGTCCACACACCATCACCCAGTCTTAATAGTTAGCAGCTCCCACTCAATACCACCCTGCCTATGCTACCCCATCCATCCATCCCAACTCCATTACTCTGGAGCAGAGCCTAGGAAGTTGAAGAGCGATGGCTCAGGGTCTTTCTCTTCCTCGCTCTACCCTCCTGCTCTCCACAACAGAGCTCTAAGCCGACGGGGCTAGACATCATTGGAACGGTGTTCCTGTTCTGACAGTTCACTGATTATCTGCCTTGCCAAAACAAAAAGCCCTCCATTCACATCCCCCAGCTCCCTTGCCCTGCATGGCGGGACTTGACTTTCGGAACTCACACCCCCATCGTAAGACTCTGGCTGGTAGTGTGGGATGCTTCTGGGAGCTGACTCAGCAACACATTCCTGAAGCTCAGTGTATTCACTGAGGTTAAACCCAAGAGTCGTGCTAGGCAAAGGCTTGGCCACCGTGCTCAGCCACCAGCCCTTCAGCACCATCTATAACACTGGAAGTATTAAAAGCGGCAGACATGTCCTGCTTAATGTAGGTTTTGTAAATCGTGCCTTATGTGTGATGTGGAATAGTCTGTGTGCTCATTAAAATGATGTCATCAAGGCATTCTTGTTGACAGGGATTCATTTTCAGATTGTTGAGTGAAAACATGGTTTCAAAGCCTCATTTTTTTTTCTGGAAAAGACTAGCATAGATACCTTTGAGGCATATGATCGTATTAAAATCTTGAAGTCCCCAAAATGCTTTAGTGGCATTGTAGGATTATGAGTAGTTTTGACTTCCTTTCTTGTTATTTTTTATTTTACAAATTTCTGTAGTGATCATGTTGGACTTGTGTGAGTATATATATTTTAATGCATGTGTATATATCAGAGCAGCCGGAGAACACTTTAATGTGTACGTTTAGACACCCCACCTTCTAGTGCACTGGACACAATATTCTCCTCTCGTATCTGGACAACCAGGGCAGTTACACAGAGAAACCCTGTCTCAAACAAACAATGAAACACCCCATTGTGTGTGCTCTTTGCTGAGTTCTGAACTTGATGCAATCCTCAGCTCCTAAATGCTCAGTATTAGAAAGTAATAGTAAACATGGTAAGAAATTTAGGCCAGGCATGGATGGTTCCCATACCTATAATCCCAGCACTTAGAAGGTTGAAGCAAGGGGCTCATAAATTTGAGGCTGGCCTGTGCTATACAGCAAGACCACACTGTAGGGAAATAACAAAGAAACAAAGAAAAAAAAACAGAAATAAGCATTATCCCAAATTTCATACCGGAGAACAGTTTAGAATATTTCTTTTCCGTTGTTTGTTCTTAAGATTGTCAAGGGCAGGCAAGATGGCTCCGGGGTTGGAAGTGTCTGCTGTGCAACTCTGAGGACCTGAGTTCAATCCCCAGAACCTGTAGTGGAAAGAGTCCCCAGTGTTGCCCTCTGACCTCCACACATGCCATGGCACACGTATGCATGTGTGCATGCATGCACGCATTTGTACACACAGGCACACCCGCTTGCATGCATGCACACACATTTGCACTTGCATGTACATATGCACACAGACACATGCAAACAGACACTCACACACAAGCATGCACAGACAGGCACACACACACGCACACACTTGCATGCAGGCGCACAGATAGACACACGCACATATGCATGCACACACGTACACATACATGCACATACATGTATACACATGATAGTAAAAAAAAGGATAAAAAATTGTTCAAAACAATTCTCAGTTGCAGTTACACTGAAAAGGTGTTTGTTGGAGTCTTCAGCTTTCCTCCACCAACAGTAAGAGAGACTTCTTGCTTCCCTGATTTCTTCTCTAGAGTATGGTCTATGAGGCTAGGGGAGACTTCCTTCTCGTGTCTTCTCTCACAGGACACAATGAGGAGGATGAAGCATTTGCTTTCCATGACGATCGGGTTGAGCGCTGGATCCTTGGGTGAGGTTTGCTCAAGGAAGTGGGATTTTCATTAATGACTCCCAGGTGTCTGCTTGTGTCTGTTGCACACCCTCACTGCCTCAGAGAAGAAGCATGATGCAGACTGAGCTGGATGTCAGCTCAGCAGAGCGCAGAGACACATCCACTCTGCTCTGGTCTACCTGTTTCTAGAAAGTCGCATCAGTGCGAAGCTTTGCCTCCACTCTCCCTGCAGTTTCAGGAAATCTGTCTCATATCCAAGTTCACATCCTGTTGGCAGAGGCTGCCCATTTGTTTCCCAGCCGCCCAGACACAAATCACCACACATAAACTGTATTAATTGCAATACTGTTTGGCCAATAGCTTAAGTGTATTTCTAGCTAACTCTTAGATCTTAAATTAATCCATTTCTATTATTTTATATTTTACCACAAGGCTTGTGGTTTACCAGCAAGGTTCTGGCAGGCGGCTCATGTCTTTCTCCTCCAGTGACTGCATGGCGTCTCTGACTGACTCTGCCTTCTTTCCTTCTCTATCTGCTTGGAATTCCCGCCTTGCTCTATTCTGCTAAGCCACTGGCTGAAACAGCTTCTTTATTAACCAATGGCAATAAAACATATTCATAGCGTGCAGAGGGGAATCCCACATCAACATCCTCTTTATTTCCACTCCTCTGGAGGGGGTGTGTGTAGGTAGAGGGGTGGGGGTGATGCCCCTGAAACCCATCTCATCACACCTCTTATTTCTTCACCCAAAAGTCTCAGTGGACTCTCACCTAATGTGTAAAACAGGGAAAGCCGAGGAGTGCTTTTTTCTCCCCAAGCCTTGCTATAATCCTGTTGCTGGTGAAGATGAGCTGGGAAAGCATCAGAAAAGTAGGCGGTGTGGGGCTCTTGGGTAGGACAGAGATAGAGAGCCTGATTTCACTTGAACTCTAAGAGTGGAACTAGGAGTCTTCACGTGCTACAGGTCTCCTCTGGGCTTGCTCCCTCATAGAAAAGAAGTCTCCCAGGATTCTGCTAAATCAGCGTGTGGACCACAGTAAATCCTACATTGAAGACATTCTTAGAAAACAAAGATGAAACTGAAGCTCCTGCATGGAAAAGAAGGGGGCCAGAGCAGAAGGTGGATAGGGCCAACGGAAGGCAACTGGGGTGGGGCCCGAAGTCCGTCATCCTCAGGTCGGAAAATGTCTTCATGAAACTCAATGTTTTGTACAGAGAATACGTGCTTTTAAAGAAAGCGCCCTGTGGCAAATGGACCCCAAGCTTGAGGGCACCATGCAATGGAGCTGCAGATGCTATACTTACACTTTGGATCAGCTCCTTCTAGGCCCGTGTGGACTGCAAGTCCCATGGTGCCCCGGTGCCCAGCGAGGAAAAAGACCAGTGTGAGGTAAGAATGGTGCCCTTCATATTACCCTTTGCAGGAAATGCAGGCTTAGTGAGGTCAGTTTACGTCCCAGAAGCACACCGGAAATGAGTGAACTTTAAGTCACTTCTAACTTTCCCCTATGCTCTCCTACTCTGTGGTCTTGACCTCCAAGGTCAAGGGGGAGGCGTGTTTAGAGGCTCGTCAGCTGCCCATGTGATCTATCCGAGTGGGCCTGGCCACCTCCTTGCAGATGCTCTATGTCACGTCCTGCAGCTAGAGCAACGTGGCCCAAGGGTGATGAGCTTCTGCCTCCACCCCACAACATGCCCCTCCCCACACACGCAGTTAACACAGACTTCCGTTTGCGACAGGTTTCCTTCCCACATCAGCTGCGGTTTTTCTCGTCCCACTCCTGACCCCTGTCTTCTTTCGCTTTATGCTAAAAACGATGCTAAAAGCAATAGAGGAAAAAGCAAATTTGATTTGAAGGAATCGAATAATAATCCTTAATAGCGGACTCAAGCCAGTTTGTCCTGAATTATTCAGATAATCTTTTATCACATTTTACTTCTGGAAACTCAGACACAGAATAAATGTGCCCCGGGCTAAATGCAGAGGTGAAGATACAGAAAAGTGCTGTGGCCTTTTCAAGGGTCAGAAAAGCTTCTCTGAGTCCTGACCCCACCCTGCCGAGCTCAATGGCCTTAGGCCTCTGGAGAATGTGTTCCACAGAGGGAGTCAGGGCCATCCCCTATGCCTGGGAGGTACTGACCAGCGGGTCCCAAAGTGGACCTGGGGTTTCTCCGTGAACTGTATCCTAGGATAGCCTTCAGTCCAGGCAAACCGAGATGCTAACCATCCTGTCCCAGGAACATGGGAAATGCAGGGGTTCTGTGTGTTGGGCATAATAGTCTTTGGTTTATTTTCCTTGGTCTTTTGATTTGTTTTTGCTTTGTAGCCCAAGGTGACCTTAAACCTGCAGTCTTCCCGTCTCAGCTACCTGAATGCTAGGCATGTGTTTCAGTCTCATGTCACCCTAGCAAAAGTAGAGCAATCTGAAACCCTGGTGGGCCTAACTCTCTCTGTAGACCAGGCTGGCCTCAAACTCACAGAGATCCTCCTGCCTCTGCCTCCTGAGTGATGTGTGCCACCACTGTGTAGCCATGATAAAGTTCTTAAGTCAAGGATTTTATATTTGTTCATATAAAGTCTCTTCATTTGTGAGTCTCAAATAGCAGCACAGGCTAACTGGTTTTCTTCCAGAAGACTCAGCTAACATTCCGCTTCATCAGTGCACACAGGAGAGAAACACCACCGCCAAGAAGTTCAAGTCCCTGCCGCCACTCCGTAGTCCCACGCTCAAATAAAAATGCTCCAGTTGCTTCGCATTTGAATTTCCATTGCTGTAGTTTGAACTTGGTCTTTCTATAAATGAATCTATCTGGGAAAATAAATCTGACTGGTTCTTAGGTCAAGATCTAATGTTCTGAGAGTTTGCCAAAGAATCCTAAGGAAACACATTCATCTGGTTCATGCGTGACAGCACTCAGGAACAGATTATCCCCGTTCCCGAAAACACTGAATGTATATTTAGGAGTTAAGTACACATTTATGGTTTTAGAGTGGCATTTCAGACTCCATACACACATTTTAAAGAGACAGGCCTTTCTAAATGAACCTTTAAAAGGCCCAGTGAGTAGTGTTCATTACTCAGTGTTGGGGGATGGACCTGCAGTGAGGGGTGAGTATGTGTTTCGGTAGTGGAATTGCTTCAGTGCTGTGAAACCAATGTTTGAAGGAGTTTAGGAGGAGGAGTATTTGCTTCTCATTCCTTCTGGAATCTTCTCTCTGCACCATGGGACTATGGCCAGTGCCTCCTGAAGTTTTATTTTTTTCCCCCTTCAGCACAGATGTATGAAAATGAGGGCTGTGGACCTGCGATGCTGCGAGCAACACAGAGCCAGAGCTGTGGGCGGTTGTCTGTTGCTTTGACTAGACCAAAATTTCTGCTTCCTCGTTCCCTTGAGACCTGAAGATTTATGATAGCTGTAGTGTGTCTTAGTTTGCTATGACTGCCTTATTTATCACACACACACACACACATACACACACACACACACACACACAATCCACCAAAAACCAAAAAACCAAACCAAACCAAAACAAAAAAAAACCCACACCAGACTGGGCACCTTGAGTAGCAACATTTCACGTCTCACAGTGGCCACTAGTTTTTTCTGACGACTGTGAGGGAGAACCCATCCTGGCAATGGCTGGCATTTCCTGGCTTGTGGACACATCACCCTAATGGTTACCGTCACCCATGGCATCTCCCCTGTGTGTGCTTCCAAAGGCTTTCTCTTTATGAAGCTGTCAGACTGCCTAGAGTCTCACCCAGATGACTTCATCCTGATTGTACCCACACAAGCCCTATTACCAAATAAGGTCACACCCCAGGTGCTGTGGGTTGGAAGTTCAACTTATGAATGGGGGACATAATTTCTCAACTGTAATTGTCTAATAGCGTCTTAGCTCAGTCCTACAGTGTGAGCTGGCCCATGGTAGCAGTTACACATTGGGTACCTCTGTGGCAATGTGTGCGAACCTGACAGTAAGATGATGTGTCATGGGGTCAGTACTATTTCTGACAACACTAGATGAGCTACACAGGCAAGCAACCAACATGGGATGTCTCTAAGAAGTGGTTTAGGTTTTCTCAGAATTTCTTCCTTTTTTTTCCCTTTTAAAAGACAATATCATTTCCTTCTTCATTCTGATTTAGAAACTTACTTTATTCCACAGTTAGGTCAGTTTTCAACTTGAACAAATTGTGTGTAGATGCCCACAGTGTGGATCATGTGGGTGATTAGGTGGGATCCCCAAACTGGATTCTTTTTCCAGCTGTGTTTCAGGTTTGTCCCCATCTTGGCTATGAGTGGATACTAGAGATGTACCCAAAGAAACACTCTGTGAACGGCTCTGTGGGGTCTAAAGACCATTGATTTCATTTGTATTTTGACATCCTTCACAGAGAAACCGGTGGGTATCAGTTGTGGCTACAAGTTTCCTGGTATCAGTCCTCCAGGGACAGACAGTGCCTCTCACCAGGAACAAAGCAGCCTTTGAAGAAACCGAGCACGGCCCTTGAGTAGTCAAGAGAGAGTTGTTCTCCAGGAAACAGTTGCTAAAGTACCAAAAGGACACCCAGGAATAAGATGAAAATCCACAGCATTCATATAAATTTGTAAAATTGTGTAAGACATTAAAAATGTTTTTTTTCAAAATTATTCAAATGCAGAAAAAAAGAAACCTTTATTTTATTTTATTGAGATAGGGTCCTGACATCCAGGCTGTTCTGCCAATCAGTGTGCATCCCAGTGTAGCCCCATGCTCACCTCTTCTGAACTTCAAGTGCTGGGATTACAAGAGCGTCAGTTAGTGTCATCAAATATTAATAACTGTTATAAATTCTATATTTGACAATAACATCCCACATGTTTTGCTGGATAATGTTAGAGGCGAGGTATTGAGGAGAATGGGGAAATGACCTGGGGTTTTACTTGACAAACTGTAGCTCCTATAATAGTAGCCTAGGACAGCATTGTTACTAAGGACTGCTGTGGATTTTCATAACCTGCCTAGACAATCTGCAGAGTGTCCTCCAGAGGTTGAAGACACAACTCCCCTTTCTCTGCGTTGATGTGGGCCTCATTCCAGAGTCCTCTCTCAGAGAAGTGATTGCTATTTGCCTAGCGCCCCTTCCCTGCAGCTATGAGCGTGGAGTCTCTCTGTCTCTCCATTCTGTGAACCTCTTTGATGAGGGCAAAGCGCCTCAAGCCATTGCCCTACCTGTTTGCTCTGCCCACAGGGACAGAGCTGGGCTCTGTTCCCCTCTCAGGCACACTCTGTCTGCTGTTGTGATGGATGATGAGCTTTCTGCAACCCACCTGTTCACAACAAAGACCGCATCCCTGTTTCTCCTTTCTCTGCAGGCTGCTTGGGGAACGGGAATGTGTTTCTCATTACTTGGTCCGTTTTACCATGTGAGTTCCTGCTGGGGTTCATTGTGTTGAGGTTATAGACTATTTCTTCTCAGCTAGCACTCGCCCTTCCCTCATGTTTAATAACGGCACTGTCTGAAGACAGGAAATCCTGGTGCTTGGCTGACTTTAAATTTTCAACCAAAAATTAAGGTTGAAGAGAAATCCCCCCCCTTCAAGAAACGGGTACCTTTATACAGCTACTGGATGTATGTGAATTGTGGGAATGAGGAGGCCCTGCATAGTAGGAGGGACCCAAAGCAAACGGAGTCCTAGCAAAGCCGCTATAGCACAATGGAAAAGAGTAAAGTGCTGGAGTCAGAGACTGTTTAAATCTCATGTTTCTTATTGGCTGGTGGAACAGCTAGTGATTCAAGGAAGGGGATTTACCTTCTGACCTTAACATTCACCTACAAGACAAGGTTAATATAACTTCTTGAAATGCTAACTCAAAGTACCTGGCACACTATAGGTATTTAATAAAAATACATTTATTAATATTTTAAGAGACAATGCTTCGCTATGTTGCCCATGCTGGCTCCAAAGTCCTAGACTCAAGTGATCCTTTTGCCTCAGCGTCTCAAGTAGCAGAGACTGTAGGTGTTTGCCACAACAACCTGGCTCGAAACTGTTGAACTCTGGACAGGGTCTATGGCCACCAGATGCTGCAGTTTGTAGATCTAACATTTAGAATAGAAACTTACTGTTTAGTTAGGATTTGTTTCTATAGGAAGGGAGGGAAGGGTGACCCTCAGATCTGTTGGCGGGTCACTTGGCTTCATGAGAATTATAGATGAAACCTCCAAAGAGACGCCGTCAACCCAGGCATCGAGTCATCACAGAAATCATCATGGTTCCCTTTCCTCAGAGCTGACTGCCCTGAGGAGCCGAGAACTTGCTTACGGAAGTCCCAGGTGAACTCAGAGCATGGTCTGAATGCGCCACTGCTGAGATGCAGGACAACAGGACAGTTTATGAAGTCCTTCACAAGGTTCAGACACAAGCTTTCCCATGGAGGCATTCAGCAGAGAGCAGACAGGTCTCTGCGGCTTTGGCATTGAATGAAAAGCACAGAGTCTTTCAGTTGTTTTACTTCCTCTCTCTTCCCTCCCAGATAAAGGGCAGGCCCCCTGAGTACTTCCTGCTGAGTTTAGACAGAAGGGGTTGGGTTTCAAGTCCAGCCCAGTCCCAGGAACTTGAAGTCAGGGAAAAGAGTGAGGCATCAGAGCAGGGTGTCTGAGGACCCCTGTCCTTGGTCCTCCTGGCTTCCTCTCAAGACTCAAGCTACTGCCGTGCAGCCCCAGCACTGCCTTCTGCCTCATAGGGTCCTCACAGGAGCAGCATTCTAGAGCACTTGGACTGTGTAACTGCTGAATGCCCTGAGGGTGGGGAGAATGGGGAGGCAGTGACCCGAGGATGCTCTAGTGCACTTTGTCCAGCACCATCACTGGGCTGTGATATTTCAGACTTGCTTTGAGAAGAGTCCTCGGTACCCAGAGTTCAAGTTTATCTTCAAAGTTCCTCCTTTACTATCTATTGCTATTCTCCATCTAACTTTGATCCTAGCATTCTTAATGTATTAATAATGATAATAATGATAATAATAATGATAATGATGATGATGATGATGATGATGATGATGATAATGATAATGATGATGATGATGATGATGATGATGATGATAATAATAATAATAATAATAAAAACCCTAGGCTGCATGTGCCAAATTCTACCTTAGTGAGGAGAGTTGAGGGACTTTGCTATCTAGATGAGCCTGTGCTCCCTACCTGGCAAGGGGGCCCCAATGCCCTCCCCTCCCTTTGCCACCCCCCTCCGCACCTCATCTTCGCTTTCACTGTTCCCATTCTCTCACTTCCTCAGGAAGTGAGCCTGCTGTCGCTCTTCCACCCTTTGGAAGCCTCCTCCTCACGGAGGCTTTCGTGGCAATTCAGCCCTGCTACTCTCCCTCCCTCTGGCCTCTTCCGGAGTATTCATTTTATATCACACTGCCCTCTAATGATTTTCTGCCCCTTCTCCATTAATAATTGAGTACCTTTGTATTAATGATTGCATTAAGCACTGGAGGCCAATAGACTGTGAACTTACCATTCAATAATAATGGGGAGAAGGAAAGAAAGAAGGAAGGAGCATTACATAGCACATTGTAAAGAATGCTGATTTTATTCTGAAAATAATGAAAGCCATTGCAGAAGTTTCGAAATCTGCGACTGCCTTATTGAGGCATAATTGACACATGGTAAACTGCACACTTGAAATACACAGGCTGATATGTTTGGGCATCTTTATATGCCCATAAAGTCATCACTACAATGTAACCATCACAGTCTATCTTTTTTCCTGCTATAAAAGATTACTCCCATTTGGGTAATAGGTAAACAACAGAAGTTCTTTGGTTTACTAGCTGGAAGATCAGATTGAAGAACATGGCACCTGACGAGGGTCCCTGGACTGCATCCTAATGCAGCAGAAGGGCAAGGGAGGAGAGGCGATTGGGTCGCCCTTTCCACCAAGAATTCACTCTCTTAATAGCAGTGCTATTCCTAAATGTATGAAGTCAAAGCCCTTGTGACCTGATCCTCCCTTGAAGGTCTAACTTTAGCATGTGGTTATATGAGATTTGTGGGAAACAGAAGTGTATTAAGAACCGTGTTCCTAGCCAGGCAATGGCAGTGCACACAGTCAGGAGGCAGAGGGAGGTGGATCTCTGTGGGTTCCAGGTCAGCCTGCTCTACAGAGTGAGTTCTAGGACAGCCAGGGACATACAGAAAAACCCTGGCTCAAAAACAAAACAAAGCAAAACAAAAAAAATGACAAAAAAACCAAAAAACGAACCTAAAACAACAACAAACAAACAAAAACTGTGTTTGTCGTGTTCATGACCCCAGAAACACAGTGAAGAGTCTCCATCTGATGCTCCATATCTTCTAATCCCTCCCACCCCACGTAGCTTCAGCCACTCCCCCCTCTGCACAGAAACGGAAGACCAGCACAATGCCGGATGCTCTCTGGACCAGAGCCCCATATACTAAAAAGCCTGGAGCAGCTTGCACATGTCTCTCATGTGCCGGATGGGGGCACGACCATGGTGAACACACTGTGCCAGCCAGCTTGCACTCCCTGCCTGGCGCTCTCCTGTCAGTGTTTGAACCTACACCATGATGTTGGGATTCCTGGGCCTCTGCCAGCTTGCTCTCTGTCTCTGTCTCTTTCTCTTTCTCTTTCTCTGTCTCTGTCTCTGTCTCTGTCTCTGTCTCTCTGTCTGTCTGTCTGTCTGTCTGTCTCTCTCTCTCTCTCTCTCTCTCTCCCATCTGTCCGTCCTTTCCACTGGAGCTATTTTGTTTCCAATCCTGGGTGTGTCTTTTGAGCTGGCAGACAGTTGCATATTCTTAGCAGGCGATCATTGTCCTGGTCATTGTCTCCAGGCCACGGCTCTTGCCAAATGTTAAGTCTACAGTCACAGTCGAACATGGGGCTGCCCAGCAGAAAGGACATTTCCCCTTGATGCTGTGCCCTGGGAGAACTGAAGAGGTAACGGTTGGCACAGTGGCTCTTGGCTGCTTTTCTGTGCTTTTCTATTGCTGGTCAACAGCTGGTGTTCAGAGGGCAAGAGGGTGAGGGATACAGGGCAGGTTCACTGGGTCATATGGGGGGGGCATGATGCTAACTAACATCTATGGGGCTCAGAGAAAGAGAATTTTTATCCCAATTCCTCAGTTCCCTAGATTTCTTATCAGACATCTTGATCCCAGGAAGGAAATAAAGAACAGAGCCACCACCACAAAATCCTACAGCCAGAGAAAAATGTCCTTCCAGTAAGAGCAAGAAATAGACTCCCCCAAGCATCGGAGGTCCTCTGTGCTGCTGAGCCTCATTCTGGATAACTTATAAATAGAAGGGAATGAGAACTGCAGCTCTAGATGTCGGTGAGTGATCAAGGCCTCTGGGAATTCCGTGAATGAAGAGGGTTCGCTTCTCTCTCTAACATGATGTTTTACCGTTGTGTCCTCATGGGGTGGGGCGAAAGGCAAGGTCCTACCTCACCACAGTGGTAATTAAATTTCAACATGCATTTTAGAGGGAGTGCCCCAACCACAGCAGTAATCACACTTGTTCATCACCTTTGGAGATTTCCTTCTCTTTCCCCACATAACAACTGGTCAGGGAAATTCTTAACCAGTCTGAGTTTTCTAGAATTTGATATGAAAGAGCTGATAATGTATGTTCAACTGGACATCTCCAGCTGACTCCTGCTTGATCTCTCTCTCTCTCTCTCTCTCTCTCTCTCTCTCTCTCTCTCTCTCT
>LOJH01015426.1:2324-17396 GCA_001685095.1 Ellobius talpinus | reverse complement strand
TCTGTCAATTATGTTTTAAATAAACACTGATTGGTCAGTAGCTAGGCAGGAAGTAGAGGTGGGACAACCAGACAGGAAGTAGAGGCAGGGCAATAAGAACAGGAGAATTCTAGGAAGGAGGAAGCCCATTCCTCCACAGTCCTGCCCAGATCACAGAAGAAGCAAGATGTGACCTACCCTGCCGAAAAAGGTACTGATCCATGTGGCTAACAAATACTAGAATAATGGGCTGGTATACATTATAAGAGCTAATACGAAGTCTGAGCTAATGGGCCAATCAGTTTATATCTAATGAAGTCTTCTGTGTGATTCTTTGGGGCTAAACAGCTGTGGGAACTGGTCAGGACAGAAACCCCAACAAGCAGGACCTCATGTTACAGGTTCACATTAATAGTTCACTGAAATCCTTCTGGTTGGAATCTCCAAATCCAACCCCTGCAATTCTTAGTGCAAAAACCCTCTGTTGAACTTAATCTCTTTACTTCTGTCCACCCATCTAGCACTCGGAAAAAGCCACATGTCTCCTGCTCCCATGGAGTGCTCCCTCCCTGTGAGTCTCTGCTGACCCTGTGTACACACAGCTTGAGTGTTGAGATGGGAAGCTCCAGGTTACTTGAAGACAAACAGGGTTCATAGGCAGAGGGCCCCCTGACAGAAGAGACATTTGCTGAACCAGGGCAGAGGCGTGAAGTCTGGAAAAGGGGAAGAAAGCCAGGGCACAGCCCAGAAGCTGCTCTGTCTGGGGCAGGAATGCGAGGTTTTGTTTCCTAGGACGGATTCTTGGCGAAAGTTTACAAATACCTGCTTTTAACTCTGTGTGCGGTACTCTTAGTGATGCCCTTTTCGTTTCCTCTGCTTCCATAATTTAGTTTGGCTTGAATGCCGTAGACAAAATCTTTCCCAATCTCAAGCAGTTAGGCAAACTGTGCCTGCTGGAGTTTGGTACCTGCTGCTGGTTATCCACAGCTCCCTACACAGCAGACGGGAGGCGGGGCTTCTCCCGTTCCTGCCCCGCCCTATAGCCTTTTGATGTCCGTGGTCCAGGGCGTCTACCCCAGAAAGAAAGCTTAGTTACCTACCCAACAAGCGCATCAACAAGAACTGGACCCCGATGGCAAATGACTTTTCATCCTGGTTTACCACGCTGAAAAGGAAAACAGGAAATCAGCACAGGGAGGACTCTGCAAGGACTCTGGGCTGCAGCATCACCTAGAGGGAGTGGGGCACGGGGTGTGTGTGGGGGAATCGACAGACTCAGAGCAGGTTGCAGCAGGTCGGAACCAGTCCTCCCCTAGTCTGATCGGGCACGTGGACAGTGAGATTTTCCCGGTTAAAGGCTCCTCTTATGCCCATGGTTCTCAGTCGCTGCATCAGTTTCATCAGAATACAGATTCTCAGTCTGACATTTATTCAAGATACACAGTATTCCAGGAGAGTTGGATGCAAACTTAGATTTGAGAACCTACGGTCTGTATCATTTTCAGGGCTGTCCAGAGACTACTTGGAGAAAAAGCAGGTAAGAGAGACAGAGTGGAAGGGAGTTTCTGGTCGGATGCTAAGACAGCAGGTCTGAACAGCACCCATGGAGTGTCTTGTACCAGGAAAGGAGGGCCCTGGGCTCTCAGCTTCTGTGCAGGTATGAAAAAAATTCCTTGCCCTGGGCCAGCTTTGTGAGGTGTGACTTGAGCAGCTGCATTGGATGCCGCCCTCAGAAAGGCCCAATTTGGTTTATGTACGACTTGAAATTCTTAATGATTCACATGCCTAAGGCTTTACATTTTCATTTGCATCGGGTTCTGTGGATTTGATGCATGGCCCTTTCTTTCTCCTTCAAGAGGGGAGGACAAGGCCAGGTCAAGAGGTGCAGTTCTCCCTAGAGAGCCCCCCCCAAGCTGGAGAATGGAAGTAGAGGACTGGACTGGGGGGGTGTCACCTCACATGCAGAGTGGGAGCCTAGAGCAGAGGCAGAAGTGCCTGCCATGTGACTAGACTCTGACTTGTTCAGGCTTTCAGCACACATACTCCTGGGTAGGGGATTGTCATTTGGAAAAGAACTCAGAGCTGAGGGGACAATGAGGACGAAGACTCCACAGCAACCTCCAGACCATTGCACGTTGTTTTATAACTGCTCCCAGCATCGGCCAGCAAATGAGAGACATCCCCAGAGGGATGACCCCGTGAAGGGATGCTCTTTGGGGTACAAGTGGGAGAAAGAGGCACCATCTGGGATCTCCTAGGGGACAGTGCCTGGAATCCTGATAGAATAGATGTTCTTTTCCTCTGTATCTACAGCTTCCCTTCAATGGCCCAATTCATAGTGGATGCCTGATCTTCATTGCCAAGTTATGGAGCTGAAGTCAGCTGGGACACAAGCCCCCTGGTGTATTTATCCATGAGGTTGTACCCTGGGAGGTTTGACTAAGCTGGGAACACCTCCCCTGGATGTTCATGGTACCGTTTAAGAGTCTGGGGTCCTGCGCTGAATGGAGAGGAGGTGATCTTCACATTGGTGTTTGTCTTCCTACTTCTGACTATGGCTACAATGCCACCAGTGGTCTCCTGCTCCTGCCCCACAGCTAGGGCTGCCCTTGCCAGCATGCCTCCCTGGCCATGATGGACTGTATCATCAGACTGTGTGCCAAAGTAAGACCTTTCTTCTGTAAGTTGCTTTTATCAGGCATTTTGTCCCAGAAACAGGAAAAATGATGAACTAACTGCCCCCTTGTCTTTGTCCTTCACCTAGGTAGACTGACCACTTAGTAAGACTTGACAACCCAGTTTGGCTATTGACCGAGCTCCTAGGCCCCTTCTAAGTGCTCCCCATCTATCCCTGAGTTAATCCTGGGTTTCTGACCTCTCTTTCTACATTGTCAGCTGGCCTCTGTTCCTAGACTGTGATCTCAGGTCTGGTTTAAACTAGGACTAATAACTAACATTTGGGGCATTTGCCAAGTTGCCTTAGGTCAGCAAAAGCTAGCACTCATGCAAGAAGGGAATCCCATTGAAGACTCGTAGGTGGCATCTTTTCTCCTGGTGGGATGTATCTTTAAACCACCTTGGGATCCTGGAGACTCCTCTCTGTTTCTACTCTAGACTGGCCAGTCTTGGGAGGGTTGAACTGATGCCGGTCTCTACACAGGAAGGTGCTTGATAGGGATTGAATGCCCTATCCAAATCCCTTACCCTCTCTCCTCTTCAGGGCCTCATGCAGGTTTATGTCAGGGTCAGAAGGTAGGCCAGGACCTACCTAACCCAGCAGGGAAGAAGGGAACTCCACTGAAGCACCTTGGGTGACAGAGTCAGTCCTTGGGGTGCACAGTGTGAGAAGCAGTAGCATTCATACCTATTCTTACTGAGATCTTACAGTCCTGACTGCTGCCTTTGGGCCATTTCCCTGGGCCATGGCTGCAGGTAGCAGCCTTGAGGCAGGAGCTGCAGTTGGCTCACGGCTCACAGGATAAACAGCGGCTCCCTCAAGCTCAGTGTTCTCATGCTGGAATGGAAGCCTGCTGCACACAAAGCCCACATTTGCATCTGTGTGTCAGTTCTGAAGGATCCGGAGGACAAGGATAATCAATACACCTTCAGGGGATGTGCTGCTGTCTGCTGTAACGATATCTTTTGTTTTCAATGCAAGCATTTCTTATCTTCTGCCAGCCTCACTGAAAGAGCAAGAGTGACAGGAGCTTGGCAGCCTGTGGGCCTAACTGGACAGAGAACTGACTTGGGTAGAGTAAAATACTAGCAGCTGCTTTATGCTCCCTCAGTGCTGGAGCTCAAACCCAGAGCTTTGCACATGCTAGACAAGTGCTCTGTCACTAAATGACGTGCTTGGCATAACATCTGGTCCTACCTCATCTCTTAACCTTCTGGAGAAAATAGGAGAAAATAGAAAATATGGAGAATACCACCTCCCACCTCCTTTTTGAGGTAGGATGGGGGGCTCTCAACCTTCCTAATGCTGCAACCTTTTAATACAGTTCTTCATGTTGTGGTGACCCTAACCATAAGAGTATTTTCACTGCGACTTCATAAATTTTGCTACTGTTATGAATCGTAATGTAAATATCTGTGTTTTCCTATGGTCTCAGGTGACCCCTGTGAAAGAGTTGTTCAACTCCCAAAGGCGTCACAGATTGAGAAACACTGGAGTAGGGTTTCATGTTGCTTGGGTTGGCCTCTAACTTACTACGTAGGCAAAGATGACCTTGAACTCCTGATCCTCCTGCTTCTGCCTCTCTCGAGTACTGAGTTTATAGGTGACATCACCGCACCCAGCATGGCACCTTTTGTGTACAAAGCAATTGACCCTGTAAAGCTGACACTATCAAGGAAACTGAGGCTCACGAGGTCAGGCAACACCCAAGGACACTCGGGAAATATGATGCAGAAACTTTGAATCTGACAGGGAGTTTCCAGTCTCTGTGTTTCTCCTTCTCTGCTTTCTAAGTAAGCGGATGGGATGGGCAGGAGAGCAGGAGGCCATAGACGGAAGCAGGCAGGAGGTGGTCAAGGAGAAGCACTCTCTATAAAACCTTAGAGGCACTCAAGGGTCAGCTGCAATGAGACACCTCCCTCGTCTCAACCCTGGGCAGCGTGCTCCGTCCAACCTGAGCCCTAAGTCTCTAGCCTCCTGGGGTTTTCTCATTTTTTACCCTTTCCCACAGCTTCTGGAACTTTCTTTAGTTCCCAACTTGCTGTTTGTACATCCAGCTGATTTCCTCCTCTTTCTCCTCAGTTCTTTTAAGACTGAAAAAGAAGTGAGCCTGTATGCACAGCCTGTCTTTAACACAGGGCTCAGCCTTTGGACAGCTCTGCCATCCCACGAATAGCACGGAGGTGCCAGCAGAGCCTGTGTCTCCTAGGTGCTGGGGGCCTGAGTGAGGCCGCCTTACAAGGAGCTCGCCCTGGGACCAGGAACACCTGCTGTGAGTGTACTCTGTCGCCTTGTCACTACTGGACACTCGAGGGTTTGGAGGAGAGACTCTAAGCGGAGACAGGATGGAACATCAAAGGGAGGGCGGGGAAGCTCAGAGACGCAACTCACCGAAGAACCATCATGTAGAGTGGGTTGTGGGAGACGCAGGCGATGAGCGCCACAAAAGAGATGAGGAAGATGGACGGGAGCAGGAAGTGTGCACAGGACACCGGGCAGGATCCTGTCTTTGCTGACGCAGACCCTCCGGTCACACAGCTGCAGTTCAAATAGCTCTTGACGAAGAACAGGAGGGGGAGTACGTCACGATTCCACCTCCACATGTCCACCCCTCCACACGGGCTCTTGCTGCAGACTCCCACTGGTATGAACCCCTTTGCCCTCTGGTCCCCAGGGAAGAAGGGGGAGCCTGGATTCAAAGACTGAGAGGCCGGACAAGGCTTCTAGGGCACCCTGTGAGGTGCCACCTCTCTTACTGTTTGGGCATTAGAAACAATCTTCACCAAGAGTCCAGCACGGGCTCAACTCCTGCAGTCTCTTATCTTATCATCTAGATGCCTAAGATCTCACCACAGGCAAAATACCCGCATCGAGGAGCCTAGAGCCTGGGAGGGCTCTCCTCTGGGCCCAGCTAGCTGCAGTGGTTGTGCGAGTTGTTGCAAGAGAAGATATACTTGGGGAGCCCAGGAAACAACAACGGAGTCCTTTGAATCCTCTGTATCACTTCCCACTGAGGAGGCGTCCTTTGGCCTAAGAGGGGACCCCAGAGGAGGTCCCTGCCTTGTCATAATTCTATATGACTCAATACCATTGTACAACTCATTTGGTGGCCACTGCTCATCTGGTCATCTTTACCTTCCCCCTTATGGTGACTGATGGCCAAGCCTATGATACGGTCAGAGCTGTAGCCGTCCCGGAGCTATGTGAACTAATGGGCTGGGATGCTTCCCTCTGTCAGACAGTGGGGCCCATGCTCCCACCCCACCTTGGCTCTCAAGTTCAGAAGTTTATAATACACAGTACTGCTGTTACCTCCCTTGGTCTGGATTTTAAACTAGCAAGACTTTTTCCCCTTATAATTTATTATTTTTTCCTTGATATCATGGTAATAGATTTTATCTTGATATACTTGTGCTGTTATTGGAAGCTTGTCAAGATTATTTCTGGAAGTAGATGAGTCAGACGTAAGCAAATAAAGATAAGAAGACCACAGAATCCGCTACTCTTCCAGTTAGAAGGTTAATTAAGGGACCATCTTGGCATGTTCCTTTGCCCATAGAGGCAGCTGGGGAAACGGCCTTGTCCTGTCTCCTAGGAAGAGGTAGTAAGTGGAAGCTAGCCTGGCCGATGGCTACCACACAAATGCATCCTTGCTATTGGGACATCCAAAGGCAATGGTGTAGACTTCCCATTGCTCTCTCTGGGGGAAGATCATCTAACCCCTGAGTCTGGCTTGCCCAGCCCTGCCCAGCCCTGGGCCTGCCTGGCCCTGGCCCTGCTAGCTGTGACACTCCTCACTTAACCCCCACCCTGCCTTCTCTCTGTTCCTGCAGTGCATTCACAGGGGGCTCTGTCCCTGCTCTTCCCGTACCTGCCATGGGCTTCGGGTTTCCGTAGGATTCCTCTGCTGGTTGCTCAGGTGTCAGTCATCTTAGGGAGCTCCCCAGATACTCTCTGTGCTGTCAAGTGTCTTTCCCTCTCACCTCAGCCTTTATCATGTGCATTTATTGGACTGAATGTAAATTGTGAGAACGGGGCTTTGTTGTAAGCTCCTTGTCTCTTCCTCAGGATAGAGGCTGCACTCAGTGTGTTCTGTTTGCTGACTCATAAACTAATGACCGGAGAAGTCATTCCCTGTTGGCTGAGGCCAGAAGGCCCAGGGCCACTGACCTCACAGATTGATGGATGGGGCCCCTCTAGGTTGCCCAAGAAGGAGACCCTATGGCCTTGAACTCCAGGTGAGGCAGGGTTTTTGCTTCCAATCCCAGATTTGCTCTTAAATAGTTTCCTGGGTTCAGACCAGATCCATGGCACCCATGGGAGCTGAGGGGTTGAAACAAAGCCCCTCAACTGCTGCTCCCAGGACTGACCTTCCGGGTCCATGTCCCAGGGTCCTTCTGCTCCCAGTCCATGTGACCCTGCACCATGGCCTGAACGCAGAACGCAGAAGTGCCCCCAGGGAGTCATCAGTATCAGTCACAAGTCTCCACTGAGGGCGAATACTTCAATGTGTTTCCATTGTTTCACCAAGTCCCCAAGAATGGACTTGTTGGTCACAGGCCAATCTTTAATTGACTCTGGGCTGCAGGCATCTGGTCATGACCCTGGGGCAGCGAAGGCGGAGACAGGGTGGAGGAGGCTAGGATGCTAATATTGAGTACCAGAGCCAAGGAACAGTTTTGGAGGTTACACACCGAGCTCTCAAGCTCCATGCGGCTCTGTCTGCGCCTGTGACCCCCGCGTCCTTACCGGTTGCTTGGAAGCTGCTGACGTCAGGTTAAGGCTGCTGCAGCCAGCGTGGCAAGGGGAGAGGTACTCTACTCCATTGTCTCCGCAGACTGGGTGGAAGATGGAATCTGGGCACGAGCAATCCCTGCGGCAGGCAGGAGGCTGCGGATGTATAGAACTTGATGTGCTGCCAGCGAGACAGGAAGCGAGGAATCAAACAAAGCGAGACTGAGAAACGGCGCTACACTCCAGCCCGGCATGAGTTCCTGGTCTGGTGGATGTGCCTGCATGTCTCTGTTTGTCTTGGGCCAGTGCCACCCAAGGATCTGAACTGAGCCCGTGGGGGCCAGCTGTGAATCTGCCACTGTTTGGAAACCATGGCTCTCACCATTTATGCTAACGTTGGAGCCCAAACGCTCCGATTACTCGGTTGGAAAGGTCTAGGCAGCAAACCCCAATGCCACTGTCAGAGTCAAAGTGACCAACTGATTAAGACTCCGTTGAAAGAAATGGTGGATGCCACAGTAATGTCATTGGTAATACTTGCCTTCTCTCATCTTCCAGCTAAGTTTTGGTTAAAGGCAGTGGCTGGGACCTTTGGGGGCACCTGAAGTTCTGATTGCTTGCTCATCTCCTGATTCAATATGGACTTGCTGATCTGGGTCTCTCTATTCCCTTTTCCAGCCTGGCCAGAACTTCATCAAAGTGGATTTCAATGACTGATCTTATTGATCTTCTTTGGGGGAACTTGTGACAGGGACTAACAGATCACAGCTGAATAGTGTATTGATGAAACAATGCTAGTGACTGTTAGCATTTATGGGATGTCACAGTGGAAGGGGACCTTCAGGTATAGTCACCTCAGTAAGCCTAGAACAAATCATGTTTCTTATGCGGATGAGAAGACTATACCTTAGGTAGATAACGTTCCCATAGCAACGTAGAGTATCATACCTAGAACTCAGGCAAAGCAGATGACAGAGCTGGGACCAAACTCCCAGTGAAAACCTCCTAAAGGCCCAAGAGCTTTCGGGCTTCTCTGGGTCCAGAGTCAGCCTGCAGAGCAGCAGGGAGTTACCCACACTAAGCAACATTCTCTTCCTTTGTTTCCCATCCCCTCCCTCACCCCTCAAATACAGAGGTCATCTCAAACTATTTATTCTTTTGGTTTTTGCCTGATACTGTTGCTATATTTGGAGATGTAGCTCTCTATGAGAAAAAGAACACACAGGGGCTAAAAGAGTCTCCAAATCTTGCAAACTCCTTAGCCTACATTCTAAAGAAAAGGTTGCAAGGTGGTTATTGGGAGTGAGAGGTGGGGAATTGTGCATGTCCCTTGCTCACAGGGTTGAAACACCCTTTCTGAAGATGAAGCTTGGCTTTAAACGCATGTTTCATGCTGCTTTTTACAAATAGGCTGGCACCTGGACCTGCCTTTTGCCTCTCCTGCCCACTTTCATTGCTCATCTCGAAATCTTTTCAAGTCTTCTCATTTTCCTTCGACAGCTCAACAAGGTTATACCTAACTCTAGCTAGCCCAGGACTGGCCCTAATCATAGATTATTTCCTAGTTCCTAGGGCTCAGGCTCATTCAGAAACTAAACTGATTAGTTTCTGGTGCTTCTTACAAAACAGAACCTTAACCCCGGCCACCGGCTGGTCTCATCATAATGGAACACACTATTTGAGACCTGGTTTTCTGTGTCACCATGTCAGAGATTGGATCCAAGTAGACAGGACAGAGGAGGTAAAAAGAGGCAGAGTAGAAAGACACACAGTGGCTGGATTCTGGCTGCGGTTACAAAGGGTATCTCTGCATCCCTTAGTCCATTACCTGAGGGGGTAGACCTCAGCCACAGCTGGTGTGGAACATCCCATGAAGAAGAGAGGGGCGCAGAGGATCATGGAGATGGTCATGATGGCGGCAGCCACACGGGGAATGGTTTGCAGGGAGAAAACAAAACGTTTCATGAGGATTCCTCCAAACAGCATCCCCAAGGCCCCAGCAGGAAGGTTTACAGCACCTGGGGAAGAAGGAGAGGAGCTGGATGCACAGCTTGGGAGCCTTGAGCTGTGCCCAGTGAGGAGCGCGGCTTCATGAAGGAACACTGGGTATACTTGATTATGATAGTAGTGGATGACTACCAAGAGTTATTAACTATTGAGTGTTGACTGGGTACATCCTGAGAAGTTGCTTCACTAGAGGGTTGGCCTGCCTGATCAAAGAAAAAAGAAGCAGTCAACCTTTGACGCATATAATCCCAGCACTTGGGAAGCAGAATCAGGAGGATCAGGAATTCAAGGTCACCCTCCCCTACCTAGCATATTCATTATTCGCCTGAGCTGCTCTAGGCTTTGTCTCAAAGAAACAAAATTGGAAACAAGATGACAGCAACAAGGATAAGGAAGTGGATCATTTTTGGGTGGTAACCAAGTCTGAGATTGAAGGGGAGATAAATAATGTCCTATCTAAAGCCTACACCGGAGCTCAATGAGTCCAGGGAGTCATCCTCATATCTTATCTTGTCAAATCTATATATGTGGTCAAGTTCATCTATGGATTGGTTCCAGGCATCACCCAGGCACTTGGTGGACCCTCCGTTGGTGGTTCTTAGCATCTACTCCAAGAAGTACAGACACCCCCTTCATAGATTCTGGGTTCACTTATCCGGGCAACTCTGAGCATTTGCATTGCCATTGTGTAAAGGAGCCTGATGTGTCATGACATTGAGACTCAAGTTCCTGGAGAAGGAAACCCCTTAAGAGGTGTTTTGTGTGTCTCAAGCTTCATGTTCTCTCTCTCCTCGGTTGCCCCTGATAAGGTCAGTTGGGAGGCTATCAGATTCCCACCCTCTTGATGGGAAGGAAGGCAGTCCCCAGTCTCCACCCACTCCTGGATAGAAGAATAGGAGTCTTAGAAATCTGCCAAAAACATTCTAGGTTGCCAACCAGGAAAAATATCCTTAAAATTCTTTCTCTTGGGCAAGTCCTCCTGTCTCTGGTCTGTATCCGGTCTGGCCCTGGGTTATCCTTGGATGGACTGCACAGTACCCACTTCCTCCCCAGGGGGCACCCCCCAGGTCCTGCAGCAGTGCCCTCTGACACACCGATGAGGAAGTTGGCATAGGCAGCTGAGGCCCCATACTGCTTCTCCAGGAACTTGTTGAGGAACGTAGAGAGGCCAGCGATGACAGAGGAGAAGGTACACTGAGCCAGGACCACCAGAATGAAGAGTGGGTTCATCAGCAGCCTCAGGAAGATGCGGGGGAACCCTGCAGGTAGATGGCTTTCAGGGGATAGGCCTTGGTAAGAGCATCACAGGCTTCCCAGAGCCTTGCCAGCACCCTGACTCGCCCCCTAGGCAAGCTTCCTCTCTTCCTTGGGGCACAATTAGAGAACTTCAGGCTCACAGTTGTCATCCCAGGGGCATACGGTCCTTGGATTCCCACTCAGCACACTTGTGGTCTGACTAAGATGATGCTGGCGGTAGGTGCATAGAAACTGGGCTCACACTGGGAAAGGTCTCCTCCCACAACTGCCACCTCTACAGGAAGTGAAGAGGAGAGAATGGAAGTGGAGGCTTGGGGTGGTGATTGGCTTTGTCTGGATTAGAAAGAACCAGGCACCAGGATCATTGACCGAAGCCCTCTAAACTGAGGCGGCACCTAGGAGGTGAGGCAGTCCCAGATCTTGTTGTTTCTTGTCACCCTGTACCCTGAACCTGGCCTCCTGCCACCCAGAACCAGCCCACCCAAGGCTGCTGGGGCAGTCAGTTACGTTTAATGAAATCCATCAGGGAGCCTCTTGACTTGTCCTCCTCCATCTTCATTGTTTCATCTGCGATAACAGACCTCTGAAGGCAGCAAACATGGTGATGTTAATGGCCCATCCCTGTGCCCTTGACTCTCTGGATGCGGTGGCTCAAGGACCACGTGGATGCATGGGAGGGCATCTTGAGGATGCACTCTTGAAGCAAACACCACCTGTGTTTTAATGAGCCCGGTGCCTTGGCTGGAGACCAGAGTTAATCCATGCCAACACCTTCCACAGAACCTAAGGGCATGTTATTTCATCTGACTTTCCCATGACTGAGGCCAAAAGCATCGTCCTGGATCTTACCCCTTGTCTATATGTCATGACTACACCGTGCTCCATATGCAGACTCCAGGGATGGCTGGTTTCTAGGACAACAGGGGTCTCCAATGTCTACTCTTTTCAGCTCTCTCTTTCTGTGTCCTCTCTAGGGTCTCTGCTTTCTCCCCAGTCCAAAGGTGAGTCTAGGCTCTGTCCTAACCATCACCTATGCCTTCTGGGCACATTACCTCAAGCGCCCTTGCTAGTCTCTGAAGCCAGCAACTCAAGACAGAGGCCCCGACTCTCTCTGAGCCACTGCATAGACATAGGCCTGTGCTCTGTCATTAGCATTCTTTGGTGCTCCCATTAACCTGCTCCGCTCTGAGCAACACGCCCATCATTCCCCCTGCATTGCCTCCTTCCTCACAGCTTCCTTCCCAGACAGGTTCTCTAATTTCCCCCAAGAACGTTACAGGAGAGGAAGCTTAGAAACAAAGCAATTTAGCTAAGATCATTCAACTAGTTTATGAGTGGAAGTCTTCAAGCTTAGATCTGTCTAACCTAGCCTATCAAAATATGCCATAACCTTGTAAATGCTTCCTTGGAATAAGTTCTGGGCCTCTACCCATGACCCCTTTCCCACAGTGGGGCCCATTTCTGTCTCAAATCCTGGATACATGAGCTCCAACTCAATCCACAGCCAAGTCTTTGCATCACCCCCTCATGAACAACCAGCCTGCCCTTGGCCCCATCTCTCGGGTGGTCATTGCCCTGGCCCTTAGCTATATTGTCCATCTTTCTCTTGAGCCTCTCAGATCTCCAGCTTCCATTCCTTCATGAATCCCAACCTCAGCCAACTGCCATATTGTCGCTAGGCGGCCGGGGAGTCACCACAGTGCCTGGGACTCGCAGGAGAAAACATGAAGCATTTCAGCCTCACATAAAGGCCCCACCCAGTCTCCATTCTCAACTTCCTAGTTGCTTTTTGCAGCAGATGCAGCCCTGCTCAAAACATGCCACCCTCGACGCATCCTTGCACCTCATGCCCCAGACTCCCCTTCTCACCCAGGCTTTCAGGCTCAAACCTTAGTAAGCTCTATTAAACATAGAAGTCAACTGGGCCTCGCCGCCTGCTCAGCGTTTGTGAGACTCTGTGTGTGTCCATCCACGTGGAGGACAGAGAACAACCTTGGGTGTCATTCTCCAGGCACCAGCCATCTTGATTTTGTTTTTTCAAGAGAAGATCTTTAAGTGGCCTGGAACGCCCCATGCAGCCTGGCCAGCTGGGAAACCCCAAGGAATCCTCCCATTTTTCTGCTTCCTCAGCCTCGGATTGCAAGTACACAGCACCATGTTCGACTTTTTTAGAAAGTGATACTGTGGGGATCAAGCTCCGGTCCTCACGTTTGCAAGCAAGCCCTTTCAGGACTGAGCTAGCTACCTATGCCCCCCATCCTACCATTCATTGTTACTGTTTCGTAACACTTTGCCCAGCTTAGGTGAACTCAGGGGTTCTCAAACTACGCTCCCTGGAACCCTCTGGTCTTTGAAATGACATCGTGGTAGGAGACTACTGAGGGGCACCTCCTCTCAGTCTCTGATGAGCCCTGTGTCCCTAGACTTGTCACCTTCTCACCCAGTGTGCTAAAGCAGCTGCAGCCTCCCAGCTTTTTGTTTCCCCACCCCGTGTACTGTGCTTAAGTCGTGGGCTCTGGGAAACTTACCTCTGCTCCTCTGGGCATTGCTCCAGGGAAGAAAAAAAAGGGCAAAGAAGTAACAACTAAGAAGGCTGAAGAAAGGAGCAGGCCCAGCCACCAGGCTCCGATCCATCGGGGGTCACCCGGGCTCAAGTTCACAGCAGCTAGAAAGAATTCAAAGGATGAAAGTGTCTGTTGGTGGAACGCATGCATTCTCTCCAGACTAGAAAGGGACTTTCAGTTCAAGGGGTGTCTCCCTGACTTTCTTCCCATAATGGTGACAGGACACTCCATGGTGCAGGACTGTGGTCACAACACTCCCTCGCCAGGCCTTTCTGGTCTTCTCAGACCGCCCGGACCATTGCACGGAAAGTCAGACACTAGAGAATGCCCAGCCCCCACCCCTCTTCACACTGCGCTTCTTCCCTATCTGTTGGCGGGAATAATGGTGAAATGATCTGGTCTCTAGAGGGCTGGCGTGGTTCATGTGCTACACACTTTATCTCCGTCATCCTACGGTCTCCTCTAGCATGTCGGTGGGGGAACTGTTACGTACATCTGACTTCCTCTAATGAATCAGGAAACCAAATCCCTGGTCCATTAGTCAATTTCAGACCTGTCTTTCTGGTACCCTAACCTCTACTCTTAACCACTGAGCTCTGAGCTCCATTTTATACCCTACTTTTGAGGAACCTTAAGAAAGGCAGGCCTATAACTCTTAGTTGCCCAAGTATATAACCATCAACAAGGTGGGTTGCCTGTTCTCCAAAAGAGAAATGTTCCCTTGAAAATCTGCCCCACACTCCATCTAGAAGCCTCCATTGTGTTCCGTGACATCAAACATGAACACAGAATCTTTCTTTTCTGGAAGAAAGTGGCAGTATGATCTCCAGTCACTCAGTGACAGGTATTGTCCTACATGGTCCGGGAGCTCCATTGCTCATCTCTTTGGCCAGTCTAGAGGGAGGGGCTAAATCAGAAGCTGCAGCAAAAGGGTGACAAGAATGTGTGCCTTCTGCATACCTACCAGTGTCCACCCTGCCGTAGTCCACGAAGATCCCGAGCATGACTGAGCCCAGCAGGTACCCGAAAGCTGGTCCAAACACAGCGATAGCAAATAGGATGGCTGGAAATTGAAGCAAGGGATAAGGGGTTGAGGGGACATTGAGAATGTTCAGCAAGCCTAGTTTCCCAAATTGAGGGAGATTCCCAAGGTATCATCCACTCTCCCCTGGGAATAAGGAGCCCACCATGCCTAAGTCACTTCCTGCAGCCCACGCCTATCACATCTCCTGCAGATAAGGGCCAGATGCCAAGGCTGGCAGCGCCGAGCCTGCTGCTCCTCCAGCTCCTGCCAGAGAGATCTCCTAGCCTGAAATGAACCTGCCTCCACCGTATCTTAAAAAATACCAGTCCAGGGCATGTTAGTGGGTGAAGCTTTCTGTGTACAGTGCTGGGGCTCTGGCGAGCGAAGGTAGAGTCGGAGATGCAGTTTGTGACCTGAGGCCCTGAGAAAGCTCAATGTGGCTTTTTCTGAGGGAAGAAATCAGGCACCAGTTGGCCATCTGCTACCCACTTCACACATGACAACCTGTTCATAGCTCAGAGAAGTAGTGTATCACCCAGCATGAACCTGGAGAACTGAGTGACTTGTGGAGGATCAACAGAGTGTTTAAATCCATGGCCCAGAGGCCACATGGTCTTCTGGATAGTTGTAAACGTGGCCCCAAACACATTTTAAACTTACTTAAAACATTATGTGTTTTGTTGTTGTTGCATTTAAAAAACTCAATTGCATGATTCTCTAGTGTGAACTTGGTAGAACACAATGTCATGTTGTGATGTCAAAGGCTCAAAACAGTGCTAAATGGTGATCATATCAGCTCCCATAATCCCAAAGCACATGGGACACACAAA
>LOJH01015425.1:23573-37676 GCA_001685095.1 Ellobius talpinus | reverse complement strand
GGTTTCTTCTAAAGTCTTGGGTTAGGGATTATTTACAGGACTTGGGCTCCCTACCAGTGGGGATAGAAAAGGTCTCTGCTTCCCCAGTGACCCCGTTAGCTGCCTACAGACACTGTGAGCCCTTCCCGCCTCCTCCCCATGGCAACAGGCTGACAGGCCTAATCTCCTGCAGGTCTCCTGCCAGTAAATAAAACTGCTGTGGGCTCAGGAATGCGAGGGTGAAATAAATCGTTTAAAAAAAGAAAAACAGAGAACGCGAGGGTGTTGCTGCGCTTTGAAGAAAGACAGCATTCCCTCACTGCACTCCTCCCGCCGCCATTCCTTCTGCCTCCTCTTCCAGGGATGACGTTGATATCTCCCCATGGCTGAGTACCCAGCAGTCCCTTGCTGTCATCACTTTGGCCATCATCTCTGAGCTATCATTATCTACTGTTAAAGGATGCGTCTCTAAGCCAAGCTCGCATCAGCAGCAATCCACGCACACAAACGTAAGAATCAAGAGGGAATCTGATGGATTTGCTGTGTCCACTCAGGGAAGCAACAGCAAGAGTCCCCACTACAGACTCTGACTTCCCCAGCTGCTGACTTTCGATCAGGTGTCCAGTACTAGGTGTGGGCTCCCTCCCATGAGGCAGACCTCAGAGCCAATCAGAAAGCGGTTGGTTCCATCACTGGGCACTGTTCACCTGGCTGGTCAGTCGTGTAGCTTTAATCCTTTGATGACAGGCCTCCGCCAGCCGCCTGCAGGACACACTTCTGCAGTATGCCAGCCAGCAAGGAGGAAGCTTCCATCCCCACTCTGCTTGCTCTCTCCATGTCTGACTACATTTTGTGTCTCCCAGTAATGCGCATCTCCTTTCCAAGGTCTTTTAAATTTGGAGTAGTGGTTAGTCTGAGAATTTCCCTATTGTCAAATTCCCTGTCAGGTCTCTGCGTGAACAGTATTTGATCACTTATGTTTCTCTAGCTTTCTCAGTTCAGTAAGTTCAGTCACAGGCTATTTGCGGATTATAAAATAATATTTTCCTCTTTGTCATTTTTCTAGGAGAGTAATTCCAAGATTTCTCACAGGAAAGCCCAGAATTCTCCAAATTATTGTTCATGTATGGTTCATGTCTAGATTTCAGGGAGCGTTTCAGTAGAGGTTGAAGTGTATTTTGTCATGTTCTTAGAAGGGAATGCTTTAACTTCCACCTGGCTGTCACATTGCTTGCCTTAGAATAACTTTCAGGGCCTGGAGAGATGGCTCAGTGGCTAAGAGCATATCCTGCTCCCGCACAGGTTCCTAGCACCCTGTTGGACTGTACACAACCACCTGGAACTCCAGTTCTAGGGGAATCTGAAGCCTGTGACTTCCTCAGGCATCAGCACTCCTATGCCCATATCTGTACGTACACACACACACACACACACACAGACACACACACAGACACACACACACATCATCATCATCATCATAAAGATATTAAGAATGACAATATTCAAAAGGTGAGGAATTTGTGTTTCATGGAAAAATTCAAAGTTAGTCTTTGCTTCTTTTTATTCTTTCTAGTAAAATAAGTGGGCAGAAGGCTGTCCAACCTTTTGTCGTTGGAGTGTGAATGCAGAGAATTCTGCTGTTCATGTGAAACTTTCTGGAAGAGTCCATCCATGATGTCAGTGGAGATTCTAAACACTGTTAGTGTCATATCTTTCTTTTTCATCCTTTCAATTATTTATTTCTATTGTGTGTGCATATGGTGAGTGTGTATGTGTGGGGGTGTGGGGTGGGTGTGGGTGTGTGCACATAACGCAGGGTGAGTGTGGAGGTCAGAAGTCAGTTTTCAGGACATTGCCCTCTTTCCACTGGGGGTCTGGGAACTGAACTCAGGCTGTCTGGGTTGCACGGTAAAAGCATTTTCACCCACTGAGCCATCTTGCTTGTCCAGGGCTTCATAACTTCCTAATGATTTTAAATTGATACTTAAACATTTTCAGATAAAGATTGAAGTGAACCACATGTTTATTGGCTCAGTAAGGCATCCAAAAATTGCGAAGGAGGCTCTATTTCTGACTCTTCGAAACATCTTAAAATAATAAAACGTGATTAAAAAAGTGAGTGGAGTGGCGGAGTGACATGTTGACACTCAGCAGATGTGGACCAGCTACCACACACAGGAACTAAGGATCAACTGGAGCACATCTGCTCACTGTTCTGGGAACTCCACTGCGGAACGACTCTTCCCTTTATCTTCAGGCCACACAGATAAAGCAGGAAAGCCCTGTTCCCAGGGGAGCTGTGCAGGAAAGGAAAAGGGGGCCGTTTTGTTGGGGGTGAGTTAACAAAACACCACCAGCCAATCACCAGAAAGTAGTTTCTCAGAGTCCTAGCGTCTGGAGGCTTGAGAGCCTGGTGCTGGTAGACAGCATGTCTGGTGAGGGCCTATTTCCTGTGCTTCTTATTACATGTTCTTTTGTTGGGAGGACCTGAGGGTCTCTGGGTCTGATTATAAAGACTATAATCCCATTCAGAAGCTCTACTTCCCAATACCAGCACCTTAGTGACTGGGCTTCAGGGTTTGAATTTTGGGGTGATACAAATGGTCAGACCAAAGCAGGGACTGGCTAATTAGTAGGAAGTGTCGAGGCTAGGAATTAAAGTCAAATAAAACATTAGAATTGGGGCCATTGCTCTTCTGCTGTTGTGGTGACAGACACCGTTTGATGGAGGAAGGGTTTACTTTACCTTAGGATTTCAGAGGCTTTCAGTCCGTCATGTGGTTCATGTTGGAATAACATGTGACACAGCTCCCTCATACATTAGGAAGCAGAGTGTTTACAACATAAAGTTGGGCTGAGTGAAACCTTCAAATGCCTGTCCACAATGATCTACCTCTGGCAGTTGGGCCCCAGCTTCCCAGACTCCATGACCTCCCACGGACAGCAGCACTGTGCAGGGGCAAGCAATCAGAACATGAGCCTGTGGGGGACATTTCAGTATCAAAGCATAACAAGGAACGTTTTGTCACACGTTGATGTTGGAAAAACCTGTTTATAGTGTTTTCAGCTTGAGCCAGTAACCCCATCTCTAAGAAAACATGTTTAGAGCCTGTCAGGATGGCTCAGTAATAGAGGCACTTGCTAGCTGAGAATGCAAACTGGATGATCTGGTTTTTCTGGCAGAGCCCGGAAAGGTGGAAGTGGAAAGAACCAACTCAATGAACACACAATGCACACAACAACAACAACAAAGATAAAAATAAACACAAGCATATATAAGAAATGACATAAAATATTATCATATCACTAAAAAGTCAGAAATATGATCATTCAACAGCAAAGGATGACTAGAATAAATAGCGTATGGCCTTTAAATATAACATTATAATAAAAAATCATGGTTTTTTGAAGAAAACATCATTTCATATTCCATGAAAATGTGCCAGCCATGTTCAGTCTTCTGTATTGTAATGTTTTATAACTTGCTTTTAAAATTTGTAAACGTCTGCCCATGAATATTCATCTACAAAGTTGTTGTGGCTGTATAATTTCCTCTTAGAGGGATACATTACAGATCATTCCTGCTGCAGTACAGAGCGGCTCAGTCATTATGGGAAGCAGAGCAATTTGTCACTTACTTAAAGTCTTACTCCATGACTATGCAACCTTATTCCTGGGTGTTGGCTAAAAAGAAATAAAAGCTTAAGTTCACAAAGAGTGCTCGTGGTTTCGGTATTTTTATTTATATTTCGTAAAACCTACATATAACCCAGATGTCCTTCAACAGAATGCTACTGGCAGGCTGAACAAGTCAGAAACAAAGAAGTCACTAATGATCCCCAAGATGAATGAATCCTAGATGCGTTTTCCTAGTTGGAAAGAGTCAGTTCCCAAAGGCTACCCATTGCAAGGGTTCATTTGCATGACATCCTGAAAACAGCGACGCGGGAAAGATGAGAAAGGAGAGTTTGCCATGGAAGTCAATGGGCGAGGGCCAACTCAAAGGGCAGCAGGTGGAAAGTTACAGTTACCAACAGACCGCTCTGTCACATAACTTTAGCGGCTGATTCATAGTTAATCATCTGTCAAACCCACAGCATCGCACACCTCTAAGGGTGAATCTTTCTACATGTGAGTTTATAACAGAAAGCGATGAGAACCCAACATAGAAGGTAAGGACTTAACTCTGCAGTGTCCTTCCCAGCCCCATGCTTTGAGTATTTGGTCGGCAGATGCTGGTGCTATTTGGGGGAACTACACAGTTCTTGTGAGGTGGGATCTAGTTGCTGAATGTGGGTTGCTAGGGGCATACCTTTGAAGGTTAAATCTGGGACCCAGTTTCTGGGCACTCTCTCTGCTTTCTGGTTCACTGTGCTGTGGAGAGCCTCCACCATACACGCCTGCTGCCCTGAACTCTGTATGGCTTTTTCTTCCTGATAGACTGAAACTCTCTGAAACCTGAGCCAAAATAAATCTCATCCATTCCACCAGCTTCTCTGTCAGAGAAACAAGAAAGTAATCAAACAGACTGCACACAGCAGTAGTTCAGCCCTGAATAAGAACACTAAAGGCACAGGGAAGACCTGTTTCCATTATTCGACAGCATATTTGACACACAGGTGCTGTGAGGTTGATAACAAAAGAACTGTGGACAAATGTGGCACTTCAGCCAGCAAGTTCACTTCTCAAAGAGGTGCAGGTTCATTTTGTGTGGATATTAGCATTGGGTAAATAAGTAAATAACAAAATAGTAGATAACAAAATCTAGATAATAAAAATCAATTTTTTAAATAAAATATGATTTTCATGCCAGTCATGTTTTGAGTATCTAAAAAGGGAGGCTAGCATTTATAAGATGAGAATTCAGCTATCAATTTAAAATCACACACACCTGTACACACACGCATACATGTACGCGCACACACATGGGGGTAAGTAAGGGTTGATTTACCTGTGTACCTTTTTCAACTGTTCAGTGGTCAGGCCTAGATGTAGTGACAGTCAGGTAACAATGAGCTCACACAGCACTTGGTGTCTAAATACTGCTCATTTTGATGCCACAAGACCCAGAGCTCATTGAAGATGTGATTTATTCCAGGGTGAGGGCAAGGAAAACAAGAGCCTGGAGCATCTTGTCTAGAAAGTAAAGAAATTCTGAGAGAAAGGAGGAAGAATGGAAGGAAGGGAGCAAGAGGAGAAGACAGGGATGGAGGAATAGTACTTTTTAAATTGTGATAAAAATACAAAATATAAAAATGACAAAGGCAACTTAAGGGAGAAATGGGTTATTCTGTCATAGTGCATCATGGCAGCATAGTCATGGTCTTAGGAGTTCAAAGCTCAGATTTCATTCCCATTCAGAAGGCAGAGAATGGTGAGTGCAGCGTGCTGCCCAGTCCACTACCATTTATACAGTTCAGGAACCCAGGCAGGGAACGATGGATAAGTCTTCTCACGTCAGCATAAGCAATATAATCCCCAACGGTTGCCTGGAGGCTCATCTCTCCTGTGATTCTGTCAAGTTGACAGCACTAACCTGTTGTTGAATTAGAACCTGGGCATAAGTATCTGCGAATATGCACTGCTACAAACAAATAAGGAAATAAACATAGGGAAGAAAGGACTCTTTAAAAACAGATACAAATGAGCAAATATACAAACAATAATGATATCTAGAAAAGTCCCCATTAGAATACCACAGAAACAACGGCTTCGAGCAAGATCTACCAACAGATGCTAAAGGCAGAGGGTGAATGTTTGGGTCCTTGCTTGGTCTCCAGTTATCTCCGTAAAATCCTCAACAGAAGATTTACAAAGGGGAAAGAGCTACGTTTGTCATGGAAAACCGGAACAGAGAGCATGCTAGTTAGAAGGTCTGAGCTAACATCTGCAGTAAGGGGACACAGTCATAGTGTTCCTCCTAATGAGATACAGGTGCCTGTCTTAGCGCCATCACTGCTCAAAGTAGAAGAAACCCCGTGTCCTGTCCTGGTGAGACGTCAAGCAAACTCAAACTAACTGACATTCTAAAGTCACTAAGACACTCTTCACGAGCGTCAGGGTCGCTAATGACAAGTACTGAGGAATTTTCACAGAGATGGGAAAATGAATGAAATGTGGGTGTTGGGTTGGATTTTAGAATAGAAAAAGGCTATTAGTGGATGCACTGTTTAATTACTAGCAAGGTATTAATATGAATTCATTAGTTTTTTTATAATTCTACTGCACCAAGTGTTAATTAGTGGCAGCTGGGTGGAGGGCTGCAGAAAGCAGATGCTGCCCACCTCTCCAGGGAGGTTTCTGTCTTAAGCCTACTCACAATTCAGAATAGCATGGCAGACAAGTACGCAGCTCCAGAGCCAAACTGCCTGGATTTAAACTCGAGTTCCTTTATTAGACGTTATATGACTTTAAGCACAATAATCTCCTAGTACCTTAATTTCCACTCTACGATCTCTAAAACAGGGTTATGATGGCATGAACCCCAAACTGTACAGAGCTGTGATTAGAATAAAGTGAAATAATTTATGTGAAGTATACAGAATAATGCCTACTTAGGGTAAACCTTCATTAACTGACATCACTATCTACACTTTAAATAATTTTTTCATGCTACAATCTTCTTTGTAACCTGTCTTTTCACTTCTATATTGCGAATATAATTTTTGTTGGTAAATGTGTGTGCTGTGTCAGTTAGGACCACTTAGTAGTTTGCTCTTTGGTATAGCATAAACTGTAAACATGTGGACGCTTCCAGTTGCTGAGACTCCCTGTACTGAGAGCAAAGTTAACACAAGGCAGGTGCTCAATGAAGCCTTGTAAACAAAGGAACAAGGAACAGAATTGGAGTTATTTCCAATTTTTCACTCTCTATATTTTTAGAAAAAAGGTCTTACTTTTAGGAAGTTTTGGAATTTGCCTGCACAGTAATACAAAGCCTAGCCATCATTCAAGAACCAAAATGTAACCCCTTCCCTAATACAGACATGCGTTGCTGCTAAGGACAACCATTTCATGCAAAAGCAAAAAGTACCACGGCTAAGGGAAGGGGCATGGTTACATTTAAAATAATAACTTTAAAATGTCTCCTTTATGGAATTGTTTCCAAGAGTGTTTTACCACACGGGTCTCTTTTTTAACAAAAATTGCTCAAATTAACTTGAAGTCAAGTGACACACATGTTTTGATTACACATATGAAGTTCATTTCATCAAAGAAACTTTGGGTAGGAAAGCTGCAACTTTGCAGGAAAAAAGAATCCCCATTGCTGTAATGATAAAGTAGCTCTCTAACATTTAATCACATGCACGTTTAGGAAAAGGCATTTTATTTTCTAATAACAGAAACATCTGGAGGCTTTCTGGCTAGCCCACAACAGCTTCACTCTGCGTTCAAATTCTATGTTGTCCCGTACGCATCTGTCCAGTTGCTTTGGAGACTTGGTGAAGTTGGAAGAATTTCAAATTGACCTGGAAAATATGCTGCTCTCACTAGATTCCTGGAATTAGGGTGGGAAATAGTCATGAATGGAGTGCTCCGCACATGCGTGTCATTCCTGTGGGGTTTCCTTGAAAAATTCCTGAAGGAGGCCACAACCCTGGCCAGCAGAAACTACTGACTAGAAATCCACTGCCCTGATCAGCTTGAGGAGTCAAGGGTTTCTCCATGTGTCTGGAGTCGGGTTGAGACTGACCTCTTTTCACTGAGTCTGTGTCATAGTATTAAGCTTCCAATTAGATTGTGTGTTTGTTTTAAATCATTGAACTAAAATATAAACCATATAGATAAAGGCTTTTTAAAAAAAAGACAGGGTTTCCTGTATCTCAGACTGACTTTGAACTCTTGAAGTCTCTGCATAGCCAAGTATGACCTTCAACTTCTGAACCTCATTGTCTTAGACTTTCTATGGCTGTGAAGAGACGCCATGAACACAACAACTCTTACAAAGGAAAACATTTTGTTGGGGCTGGCTTACAGTTCCGGAGATTTAGTCCATTATCCTCATGGCGGGAAGTATGATGATAAGCAGGCAGAAGTGGTGCTGGAGAAGGAGCTAAGATGTACATCCTTACCAATAGGTAGCAGGAAGAGGCTGTTGAGCCGCTAGGCCTGGCTTGAACTTCTGAGACCTTAAAGCTTCCCCCCCAGTAACACACTAACAAGGCCACACCCGCTCCAACAAGGTCAACCTCCTAATGGTGCCACTCCCTATGAGCAAGCACTCGAATACATGAACCTGTGGGACCATTGCTATCCAAACCACCACACTCATCTTTCTGCTTCCTCCTCCCCCGTGCTAGGATTATTGTTTGTGTGCTGTGCTGGGCATTGTAGCCAGGTCTTTGTCTTTGTGTTGCCTAGGCAGACACTCTACCCATTGAGCTACACCTCAGCCACAGATGCCCCCCTTCTTAAGTTTTTCCATTGACAGTCCTTTTTGTTTGAAAAACATGTATACAACTCTGGGGATACACACACAATATATATATATATAATTTATTGGTTAAAAATAAATTTATTTAATCCAGGTGTAGTGCCTTTAATCACAGTACTTGTGGAATAGAGACGGGTGGACCTCTGTGAATTTACTGCCAGCCTGGCCTATATACCAAGATCCAGGCCAGCCAGGGCTACATAGTAGGACCATATCTCAACAAACAGACAACAAAAACAAAAAACACCCCCAAAACAAATTTATTTTAAAGTGAGTCTTAGATATGTATACTTTTTCCATTTATTAGAGTTCAAAGCAAATTTGCATACTAAAGGCAGATGTGTTTGCTTAATTTTGCACAGAGAACTAAGTCGTGGCTACACATATGATGTTATAGGAAATACAATATATTCATCTTTTTTGAGCATTGATCAATATTTTTGTCTTGTTATTTTCAATGCTGAGAATTCCACCTTACTCAAATATATAATGTAAAATGGCAGAAGTGTGTTTAGAGCCATTTCAGAAACTGTTGGAAATTCTGTCCTGATTCCAAGACAAAACTCACTTAACAATTTATATTATATTTTTTATTTATTTATGTGCTTGCCACAGTGCTCATGTGGAGGTCAGAGGACAGCTGTTGGGAGCTGGTTCTCTCACCCAACCATGTGAGTCACTAGTGCTGTGAGGCCTGGCAGGGTAGAGTCTACCTGCTGAGCCACCTCTCAGCTCTATTTAATGATTTTTTTAAAAGTGAAACTCGTCAGCAGTTTAGACAGTAATCTTTTAAAATTAACATCCCAGTTATATGTCTCATTTATGGATGAGCAGGCAATAGATGCTATTCTCTGCACTTTGGTCCATCCTCTGCACAAAGAAACCGCTCTGATGAGGTCTAAGAGCCACATCAATCCATAGAGATATGGCTTTGGAGGCAATTTGGTACTACGTCCACTTAGTAGAATAATAGTAGTAGGTTTACCCCTGGGTACAGTGAGACCCACAGTTATGGGTTCTTTGTTAGCTTTACAATTATAGGCATGCATTTTTTCTTGGTATGGAAAGAGCCTTAAATCCAATCACAAAGAAGTTAGTTACCCCCAAAGCATTTATGCCACTATTGCACCCATGGGCATATCTTCTCACACCAGTTATTATTATAGCTCTTGTCACACTGGTTATTATTGTAGCTCATCAGGTTCCCAACTGGACAAGACCATTGATTACTTTTCTGTATGGGCATCCTGCATAGACCTTTCTGTACTACAATAACTAGCCAGCAGAGAGGAAACTTTACAGTCAGTACCAGCTTGATTTTTTCATGTCCTTTGACAATAGCATGTCTTCAATAATAGGATCTTATCCTCAAGTTCTGGTGGGAAACTAAGAACAATGGCAATGGTCGGTTTCAGGTTCTCCAGGACACCCTTGACCAACAACTTCTAGTCTTTTCTGTGTATATGTGCATTAAAATTAGAAGAACTAAAGAGCTTTGGAGGATGTGCAAGAAGAAAAACTACTTCAAAAAAGATAGGACCAGCAGGGAGGGGAGAGACAGAGAGGGTAATGGAAGGTGAATATGCACAAAGTACAATGATACATGAAATATGATATGAAAATATCACAAGACCCATTATTTTGTATGTTAATTAAAATTAATAAAGAAACAAGAGGACTTGATATGAAATACAAGGTGACACAAAGAACATGTTATTCTTTCATGATTGGACTTCTCAATATAGAGCTGAGAGAAACATTGAGTCTGTTCTTGGCCAAGTTAACATTTTTCAGAACATTGGGCAAGAGGGCCTGCCCCAGGACTACATCTCCCCCATCCCCACTAAGGCCTTTTTTTTGGCAGCAAAGTGTTTCAAACATAAGAGCTGCAAAAATGCTTGCATTTCTTTTAAATAAGCTGATAGCAAACATTGCAAAGCACCTACAACTTAAAAAAAATGTGTTTGTGTCTGTGTGTCTGTGTGTGTGCACGCGTGTGCTTGTGTCTGTGAGTCTGCATGCACACATGTGTGAGCGTGCAGGTGCCTTCAGAGCCCAGAAGAGGGCATTTTATCCCCCAGAATCTGGAGTTACAGTTGCGAGCTGTGCTACCCAGGTGCTGGGAGACCTCAGTTCTCTGCAGGAGAGGTGAGTGTTCTTAACCCTTGAACCATCTCTTTAGCTCCTGACTGCAACGGTAAACAGTGGAGTTTCACTTTCTTAGTATGTTACATTAGAGACACTTTCAGTATTCTGTCAAGGATGACGTTGAATTTAAGAACCCCCTGTGATTCCAGAATGCCAAATCCAGCGGGGAATTGTTGTGGAATATTATTTTAACTAGGCAAAGATGTGTTACATTGTTTATGCTTTGGAATATTGCTTTAACTGTGTAAGTGTGTAACATTTGTTTGTGCTGCATTTGTTTTGTCTTTCCTACCTAAGGCATCTATTAGACTGGTCTAATAAAAAGCTGAACGGCCAATAGCTAGGCGGGGCTGGCAGTGAGAGAGAATAAGTAGGAGGAGACCTCTTGACAGAGAAGGAGGAATGAATGAGAGGCATATCCATGGCCAGAAGCCAGGCACCTGCCACCAGCCAGACATAGAGAAGCAGTGAAAGTAAAGATATACAGAAGTAAGGAAGGTACTAAGTCCCGAGGCAAAGGCAGCTAAAAAGAAACAGGTTAAGTTAAAAGAGCTAGCCAGAAAAGTGGCTAAACTAGGTCGGTCATTCAAAACTAATAATAATAAACTGTCATGTCTTGATTTGGGAGCTGGTTGGTGGCCTAAAAGAAAGAGCCGGGTACAGGGAATCTACTCTTTTNNNTTTTTGCTGTTCTTGCTGAGAAAAGGTCTCACTATGCATCCTAGACTGATCTTGAATTCACTATGCAGTCTAGGTAGACCTTAAAATACAATCCTCCTGCATCAGCCTCTCAAGTACTGAGGTGACAGCCATGACTCCTCCCCTTGCATGAAACTGCTTCTATAACTAAAATGGTTTGGAATGATTTAGGCTCATTTTTATTCTAAGGAAGGACCATAAATATCAATGTGAGAGGCTGAGCAGACTGGTAAAACAAGGAGTTTCACTTCCAAGATCTGCTTTCATTAAATGACCATGTTTTTTCAAACATACTTAAATTTTTATTATAGTTATTTAGTTATTTATTCATTTATTTTGTGTGGTTGTGTGTGGATATATGCCATAGCATTTGTGTAAAGGCCAGAGAACTTTTGAAAGTCAGTTCTTTTTTTCCCTTTTTTTTCACTTTGTGGGTCCTAGGAATCAAATTCACCACGCTTGGCAGCAATCTCCTTTACTGATGAGCCATCTCCATGGCCTCAAGCATGCTCTTTAATATCCTAGTAAGACAGTCTGTTCTCTCGAGTCCTTGCCTTGTCCCTCCACCAGGAAGGAAGTAGGCAGTGGGAGAACGGTGAGCAATAGGACTTTTATTTGCCATACCGAATACCAGGAAAAATAGATCGCCATGTAACTTAAACAGGAGGACAGCAAGTCTGAGCTTTTGGTGGCAGCTAGGTGCCAGCCAAGAAAAGTGGCAAACCCTTGGCAGGCCCTAGGATGCCAACCTAAAGGTTGCCGGCAAGTGGCATAGCTCTAAGTGCTTAGCGGGGCCTCAGGACACCAACAGAGAGCATTCTTCCAAAGAAGTCTGTGTGTGTGTGAGGCCTCTGAGGGCAGGAGTGGTAGGGCTGATTGAGGGGCTGACAAGTTCCCCTCCTGGGCACCCGTGGGAGGAGCCAGATGGAATGGCAACCTGAAACAACAGATACTCTTCCGAATTTGGGGGTTCTTCTCAGGCTCCGGAACTCAGAGATAGGCAAAACCACAATGGCCAGCACAGCATGGGTGGCTATCTTAGTGACATTGTCTCTTTTCTTGGTATACATTGTGTACCATAGATATAATCTGTGACTACAACATCAAGGAAACGTTTCTCTGCCTTAACCCAGTCTGCCAAAACCCTGAATTTGGTCTCAAGCCTATCTTTCATAGACCATGTCTATCCTGCAGAATATTCCCATCCCCTGAATCCCTAGCTCAAAAATTTGATGCCATTCTCTCAGATTTCTCCTCTGCAACCCTCACCTTCTAACTCATCAGGAAGATCTACTGTTCCACATCTTGAATGGCTGTTTCTCTTATTTTCCCCCATATTTGCTGCCTCTTCCTTGTGCAGAGTCTCAACACTTTTTACCTCTGAGAGATTCGACACTCTCTGAATAACCTCTCCATCAATATCCTCTCATTTACCTCCCTAGCCAGGAGTTCCTAAGCCGTCCCATGAGTATATTTCTGTTTGAAAACTATCTTGAGGAACTCATTGCCCAAGGACAGAAGGGAGCCTTGGAAAAGCCGGCTCGAGTTGGACCTACAGACAGCACAGCTGTCCCATTTCTTGAATGCATTTGGCTCATCTTCAAGAGATAAACACATACAGCATTATAACTGATTAGTGATCAAAAGCTGGTCCCTTGCATGAAAAAGTTTATTTCAAAAATATCTTAAAGCCATCCAACAATCATGATGAGGTATCAAAACTAATTTACACTTGGCTAAACTGTGCCCCTTTCTTATGCCAATGAAAGATGGCTACACCACAACAGTCAATTAAGAGTTCAAAGCAGTTGGGAATGTTCAGTTGAACGGAAAGAGGCTTTAAGCATCTCAGGAAAACTTTTTCCTAATTGCTTTTGTTTTCCTTACTCCCTTTTCCCATTTCCTTCCCATTTTAAATGGTGGTTCCTCAGTCCTGAATACTTGTTTTTTAAATGTGTTTGCTAAAGTCCGAGAAAGTCCTTTTTCCTATTTCCATGAAAAAAGTTTTCTTTTCCCTATAAATTAAAGCTAAACAGTTTTGACTCAGGCCTAAGTAAGACAGGCATATGGATTCGATTTGGTTTTGAAATAAACATTGCTCCAAGGGCGTCTGCAGTAGTGGTAGCTGGGGGCGGTGCAGAAAAATCCATTTCAGAGCCTTCTAGCATCAGAACAATTAGAAACATGCCCAACTCACTAGAGCCTTAGCCGTACACATGGCCCCATTCTCAGAAAAATCTTTCCACAGCATCAGATCCTTAAACTCTATAGTTGGGACACTGGTGAGACTTCAACTCCCATCTCTGTCCTCCGCAAATGGTGGCTCTTTGTGGTGTAGGGGGGGATAGACTAGGGAACTATCAAGCTCATAATCTAGATGGATTTTGGCACTACTTTTGGGTTCCCAATGGTACAAGTGCAGCTCACAGACTTATGCCACAATAGGACAACAAGAAGTAAGAAATGTGATACCAAATTGTTAGACTATTAAAATTTTAGGCTAAAACATCCCAGGCTTTCTTCAGGCAAAAATGATTTAGTAATGCTTAAAGTTTAATTCAATTGGTCTTCATCTAGTCCCTCCTTTCACGCTGGGGTTCTTACTTAATTTTATTTGCTTACTTTTATTTTATTATCTCTGGAGATTGGAGTCTAGGAAACCCAGGCTAGCCTACAGCTCATGATCTTTCTGCAAAAGCCTACTGAATACTGGGATAGAGGCATTGCCAGTGTAGCCACCTTTGGAAGAGCACATTCTTTTCTTCCTTTCTTTCTTTTTTTTTAAAAAGTTTATTTATTGTGTATACAACATTCTGCCTCCATGTATGCCCGCACGCCAGAGG
>LOJH01015425.1:7853-23194 GCA_001685095.1 Ellobius talpinus | reverse complement strand
TTGGAGCCTGTCCTGGAACTAGCTCTTATAGACCAGGCTGGCCTCAAACTCAAAGAGATCCGCCTGCCTATGCCTCCTGTGTACTGGGATTAAAGGTGTGTGCTACCACTGCCTGGCTCTGGAAAATATTTTAAAGCACTTAACCATGTGGGACATTAGGTGAACCCTTTTTTTTGACTTTCAGATAAATGGAGACAGTTTTTTTTTTAAGAGGAGAAATAGTTCTCTCTGCCCTGATAGTAGGGCCTGCGCCAGGTAAATCCAATGCTTGTCATGTGTTGAAAAAGACGATGAACGACTGGGGGTTGGAGATGCCAAGGCTTCTAGGCTCTCCACATCTTTCGTTGAACTTTGTGTGATGACTGAAAACAGTGTCTTAAAGCTTCCTTCACACAGACTACACTTCCTGAGCCTGCTATCCCAGGTTTTAATGGAACCTACGAACATAAATACCTAAAGACTATCCTGCATCTACTACCTCCTGTGCTATGGCTCCTTTTCAGGAGATGTTCTCCTGAGGAGGCATGTGAAGAGCTGCCCAGATCTTCTCTGCAGAGCAGATGTCTTCTGACCAACTCTACCCTGAGAGGCTCCGCCTTGGAAGGCCCACAGCCTCTGCTCATTGAGCTCGGCTGTAACCCCTTCCAGAAGCCCTCTGTATTCCTGTCCCACTTCTAATCCCCCTATTTCCTTCCCAGCGGTTAGCTCTTTAGACCTGGCTGCTGCTGTGTAGTGCTGGCTGCTGTTTCCTGCGCTTTCTTCTCCTGTGTCACCTTGAGTTAACACGAGGCTGACAAACACCATCAGCATCCACCGCCAGCGACTACACCTGAATATTCTAGTCAGTTCAAATTGGCATAAGTTTGAGATTAAGGCCACTCAAATGAATAAGACCAAGTCTGAAATATTGAAAGTAAGTTCTAATAACTGCAGGTGATGGTGGGAAAAGTGTCCAAGAGGTCACTGAGAGACCTATTAGCAAAGGAAAAAGAGAGGCTCAGCCCAACTAGGGGCAGATAACTGAAGTGACCTAACTTCCTTGTCAAAGGACTTAGACTCCTCAATGACCAATTGGAATCGGCATAATGACATCTTCCTGAGTGTTGTGAGCATTCCTTCCCCTTTCTTCTGGAAACAAGTCCTTAATCTTGCCCTGGCTGACCATCCCCAGCCCCAGCCCCCTCCCGGGTTCACTCTGTAGTAAAACTGGGAATGTAACCCCAGTAAGGCTAAGCTCTCTTAGCGGAACTGGCCTGGGAGACATACAACCCAAACCTGAACAGAGTTTTGAGCTGTTTGTGAGTGGTCCTCCCCTAGCCAGGCTCTCTCTTAGTTCCTATTCTGGATCCTGAGTGACATTATTTCTGTCTCCCAGAAGTCCTGCTCGTTAATTCATTTCATAATAATGTAGTAATAACATAAAAATTAAATAGCATTTATTTTATATGTCACATAATAAGAAATATATTTCATTTTTGTTCCAGGTTCCAATCCTTGACACAGAGCTTCTAAAACCCTTGAAATTTCTGGATTGGTAGGTGTCTTTTGTTAATTTTATCAGGCCCAAATTTATGCTAATGAGGTTACTTGGGGTGCGGTTCCTAGCTAGCTCAGGGTGGTTCTTTCTGTGAGAAAGACGAAGTGACCAGAGGGTTGAACTTTCAGTGGCATCATTGGCCTCCTCTGAGAAGGGAGGTGGACAGTGATCAGGGCTTAGGTCCTATGAAAACTCTTGAACTTGAACTTCTGGTACTAGGAGGGTGGCTTAGAAAGCCTTGGAAACTGTGTCCTCACACCTTGCCCTGTGCATCTCTTTCTTTTATCTGTTCCTAAATCTTATCCTTCATAATATTTGTTAAATAGGACTGACATGTCTTTCTGAGTTCCACGGGCTGTTATGGAACCCGAGGAGGGTATTGTGGGAACCTCTGATATATACTCAGTTGACCAGAGACGCTTTGAGAAGAGCAGTGACCTACAGTGGAGGTACACAGTTAGGCCACCTTGCGGGAGTTGAGTGGGTACACTACTTTGAATAGAAATGTCCCAATAGGCTCATAGATTTGAATGCTTGGTCACTAGGGAATGGCACTATCAGGAGGTGTGGCCTTGGTGGAGTAGGTGTAGACTTGCTGGAGGAAGTGTGTCACTGTGGGGGTGAGCTTTAAGGTTTCAAGTGCTCAAGCCAGGCCCAGTGTCTCTCGTTCTTCCTGCTGCCTATGGATACAAATGTGCAAGTCTCGGGTTCTTCTTCAGCATCATGACTGCCTGTGGACCACCATGCTTCCTGCCATGCAATAGTGGACTAAACCTCTGAACTGTAAGCCAGCTACAGTTAAATGTTTTCCTTCATAAGAGTTGCTGTGAAACCAGGCCTGGGGGTACACATCTTTAATCCCAGCACTGGGGAGGCAGAGGCAGGAGGATCTATATGAGTTTGAGGCCAGCCTGGTCTACAAAGCAAGTTCCAGGACAATTAAGACTGTTACACAGAGAAAGCCTGTCTTGAAAAACACCAAAAACCAAAATAAATCAGAGAGAGAGAGAGAGAGAGAGAGAGAATTTCCTCAGCTTGTCTTCTTAAAGAACCCCACTAAAGTTGGATTTTGATTGTCTCTCAGTCATCAATGTGCTAAAGACTTAGTCAGCAGGGTCGAGCTACTGGGTGGTGGCTGGTGGAACCTTCAGGACGTGGGGCCTAGTTGCCTAGTTGAGGGGTCTTGGGTCACTAGAGGTCTTTGAAGAGGATCCTGGTCCCCTCTTCTTTGCTTCCTGGTTTGTGATATAACCATCTTGTTCCATTGCAGAGTCCTGCATTGGTGCATTGATCCCCATGGGGCCAAGGCAAGAGCCATCATGGAACGGAACCTCTAAGGCTCTGAGTTAAATGAAACCTTTTGTTCTTACAAGTTGGTTACCTTTTGCTTTTCTTTTTGGTACCTACAAAAATATTGCTGTTTCGTGGGTTAAGAAATTTTGAATGCTGTTGCTTTTTTTCATGGCCCACCGAATAGTAAATTCTACCTGATATGATCATTAGAAAGTTTTTTTTTATTTTTATTCTTGGTACTATAAGTCACTGATACTGGTGCTATAGGCCAACCCTGCTTGTTATTATTTCACCGTGTTGAATCTCTCCTTTTGGACTGACAGCCTCTTCAATACTGTATCTCAGTAAGGAGAGCTACCAACCTTACTTTTCTGGATGTTTCTGAAGTTACCAACCCTTGAGGCAGTTAATGGAAGACGAAAAGATTTCTAGAACGTGACCTCCTTATTTTGCCTCTGTTTCTCTCCATGTTCTAATCAGCCCTTGATCCTGGAAAAGCAGAGAGTTTGTGCTTTCCTACCTGTGTGGCTAGGACTTCACCCCTGTCTGTTGCTCCTCGTTTCAGCCCCATTGCTTATTTAGACTTCATGGCAAAGGAAAGTCTTCCATAAAGGGACAAAATGTGGAGGTTACTGAACTTAGGACAACTGCCATCTTTGCCGTTCGATTTCTGGCTCAAAGACGAAATCTCCTGGAGGCAGCACACTGACAGTCTTTACCTTGCTTTTGACAGAACGAGGAGCAAAGACATTTGAGGGCTAAGGTATGTAAGACCAGGAAAGGTACAGACGAAAGTCTGTGGAAATAGACTTAATGTCTTTCCTAGTGCGGTGCTGAGCTCAACCACACTGTTCAAATCCTCGCTTTCATCTTGACCTCAGACACGGCACCAGCCTTATTAGGGAATTCACTAAGGATAGCACTCTATTCTGAGTTCTTTTAGAATTATGGGTCTTTTTTTTCTTGTATTTTAAAATAAGAAGGATTCTTTCTTCCCCTGACATTACACTGATAAGAATCCTTTTCCTAGGGATTTAGTTTACTGTGTGACCGGCTGTGTCACACTTTAGCCTCTATGACAGAATTTCCCTTCCCCTCTTTTTTCTCTTAAATTTTATTTTGTTTTGTTTGGGGGGCAGAGGGAAATGGTTGGAACCAGGAAGCATGATGTGAAAGACACAAAGAACAAATAAAAAGAATGTTTTAAAAAAATCTTTTTCCTAAGTCTTTTTTTTCCCTCCCAAACAGACATTCCCATTCTGTACATAGCCTGGCCTGGCTTTTGTCTGGAAATGACAGTTCACTCCAGCCGTTTCCAGCTGAGGGAGAAGTGTGACTGATTTTACGCCCCTGAGAAGAAGTGCATCCAGATGCAATTAGGTAAGGAGGGGGTGATGTGAGTGTTTGTGAGATCTCTGGTCTCTACTTTTCCTTCATCTCATGGTATTTTTGCTGGGGAATGGACACCACACTTCCTGGTTTATCCACTGGAAAGTGAGATTGTCAGGGAAACAGGGACTGGACACCACACTTCCTGGTTTACCCACTGGGACATGAGATGGTCAGGGAAACAGGGAATGGACACCACACTCCTGGTTTACCCACTGGGATGTGAATTTGTCAGGGAAACACTTGATGTCCCCAACAAAGAACACAAGGTCCCAATGCTTCTGGAAATGAGAGAACGGACAGAGGTCTGACTTCCAGCACTCTTGCGGCACACTGGTGGCCAAAGGCAACCTCCTCTTGGAGGGAAGGTGAAAGATGCCTTGCTTTGAGAAATGGAGGCGTGTGAACTGTTCTTCGTGGTGGACAGCAAAGTCCTGGTCTTTGCGGTAAGCTTGCCTTCCAGTCTAGGTTCTTTCACACACTATCAGAGTGACCTGTGAGGTAGGCACTCTCATGCCTTTGTATTCCTCAGCTCCAGTTTCTTCATGAGTACAAAGGCATGAGAGTGCCTACCTCACAGGTTGGAGAAGGTGCTCCACTGAAGCCTAGTCTAGAGACAAGGTTGACTAGGCCTTAATTTCTCTTTTGCCACCAGCTTTTGCCATTGTATTTTTTTTAAATATTACCCCATCCCAAGTTTTATGAAGACAAAGATACAATGAGATGGGACTGTTTTTAGACACCAAGGAGCCTGATTTTGGAGACCTGCTTCTAAATTGTTGTGAACTATGATTTTCACTGGGCAAAGATGTGCTGCACTTGTTTAAGCTGAAGAATATTACTTTAACTGTGTAAAGGTGTGTTGCATTGGTTTCTGCTGCATTTGTTTAATGTGGAAGGATGTGCATTTAATTATGTAAAGATGTGTTGCATCTGTTTCACCTTGCCTGCCTAAGGCACCTGATTGGTCTAAGAAAGAGCTGAATGGCCAATAGCTAGGCAGGAGAGGGATAGGCAAGGCTAGTGGGCAGAGAGAATAAATAGGAAGAGAAATCTAGACTTGGGGGAAAGATGAGAGAAGGAGAGGACAAAGGAGATGTCAGCCACTGGTCAGACACAGTGAAAGCAAGATATACAGGAAGAAAATATACACCTCCGGGGCAAAAGGCAGATGAAGAGAAACAGGCGAATTTAAGTTAGAAGAACTAGTCAGAAATGAGCCTAAGCTAATACGTCTCCGTGTCATGATTTAGGAACTAGTTGGTGGCCCAAAAGAAAAAGTGTGGTACACTAAATAATCTCTAAGTGGATGAGATTATCTGAGGAACTCCATGTACCCTGCCTTGAAGAAGATGGCTCAGACAGTACCAACAACAGAGTAGGGGAGGAGAAACATTGGGTCTGTCCATACAGTGATGGGTTTATAGTGGGGGAGGGGAAACATTGGGCCTGTCCACAGAATGGTGGGCTTATTCTAAATTGGTTCAAATAGGGTACTTTCTCAGAAAACTACCAATAACCAATACTACCTGAAAAGCATACATATGTATATATGTATATACCCACATGCATTCTTAAAAACATTTTACACCTATATTTTAACTAACTGTTTTGTGTTTGTATGTTGGATATGTGATGTCTCTGGATACTTCCTATGGTCTGCTATCATTCTGTCACAATGTTGATTATAACCCAACTGATGTCATAAGTTCCTAAGGTGTGTAGCTAATTGCATTTTGAAAAACATGGCTCTCTATATATGAAGATTCCAAGAGTATGTAAAAATAGTATCACACATCCAGGCAGTATCCACGTGTAGATTGCAATCTAGAGTCTAAATTCTGGAGTGTGTGCTGTCTGTATCTGTCTTTCTCAGGCCTTTCATATCCTCTGTCTCTCAGTAGTCTTAGCATTTCAGAGGCCATAAAACTATTGGCTAGACCAATCCTGAGACAACCAAAACATACACGGGCATGAAAAGTGCAAAGCCTTGTATGCCTCTTCTTTGTGGGTCACCATGGCAGGAGTCTTCTCAGTGCTTGATGTATACAGAAAAATTTGCTGCACTAGAAAGATGGCTCAGATGTTAGGAGTACTTGCTGCTCTTCCAGAGGATCCAAGTTCTGTTCCCAGCACCTAAATCAGGTGCCTTGTGCTCACTTTAACTCCATCTCCAGAGGATTTGATGCCCTCTTCTGGCTTCTGTGAATATACAAGTGGTGTACACACACACACACACACACACACACAGAGAGAGTTAAAATAATAAAAACAAATCTTTAAAAAGGGAGAAACCTTGCTTTCTTACTCATGTTTGAAAGTACAGTTTTGTCCGTTCCAAAAGGAGGCACAAGTTCCTGGTTAAAAATCGCGGGGCCAATGTCTACTATGTGCTTCCCATTCTGTGAAATTGAGAAAGACCAAACCCAGTAGTAAATGGGGCACAGTTGCACTCTGAGGGCTCATCATGATATTCTGCATATGAATAGCTTAAAGCAAACCAGAAGGTCCCCATACCCACATTTGCTGTGTAGCCTGTTTTTCCAATGACATGTTACTTTCTGGAATTCGTTAAAACAATAAGCTTTGCAAATCTAACATAAAATATAGCTAATGTGTTTATAAAACAAAACAACAAAAATAAATCTTCCTGAGAACTGTCTGGAAAGATTATTAACCTGACCTGGTCCCCATCTACAGTTAAATGGAGGCCCTGACCCTTCTCGTGGGATCTCCCACCAATGAGCTCCCAGAGCCTGACCAGCAGGAGCCCCCAGTGCCTCCCCCAGAGCGGTGCTCAGCCTACTGAGCTGTGTCCAGCTGTAGATCCACCCAGCTAAATGAGGCTTCTTTCTTGACATTCAACTGTAATCCTCCCAGTTCAGTTTAATTTGTTAAAGAAAAGAAAGGGAGGAAAAGAGAAGAAAGATTGCATGTTCTGAGAGAGTACTACTGGAACTTGAACTAGTGCCCAAGTGACAGTCAAGGCACCCTGAGGACAGGGCTGGGACAGCCACCAAATGCCCAGGCAGTATTTACCACATGGAGGAAACCAGCGCGGGGCAGTCCTTACCTTGCTCTAATAGCATGCACTCATTGTGAAATTATTTCTTTATGCCTTTGGGATAATTGGGAGCTTCCTTGAAGTCACGCTTCTGGCTCTGGTACTTGACCAGTGGCATCTCATGGACAGGGCAGCATTGAAGTGGAAGTTAGCAGTGTTGGATGGGTTTGTCTCACCCGGATTCTTGAGGTTTGGAGACACCCATAGTTCCTTCTTTGCTTGAGGCTGAGAAGAATGACTACTGAACCTCACCTCACTCTGTAGGGCAGGAAGTTCTATTACATGTTTAGAGTTCAGAGTACTGCGCAATAGAGCTGCAATCACATGGCCAGTGGGGTCTGTGTGCACGTACACACATATGGACATAAGCGTGAATGTATGTGTTCATTTATTTAACCCCCCCAAAATCTAACAATTAAAGCAAACTATACCTGCCACCAAGGAGCATTCACTGTGCTTCTGCCAATATTTCCTGACCCAGGTCCACGTTCCTTTGAAAACTAATTGCTTCCTCAGCTTCTTTGCTGACTTATTTTCTCTGAAATAGGGGAGTCTAAGAACCCTCAGGCTATGCGTCCAGCCCCAGGTTTGTAGGTTAAGGAGTCAAGCATTTTTATTTTAAATAATCTGCTTTATCTGAAATTATCTCTACATGCAGAGTGCTTGGGAATGGTAGAAAGCTAGTTCAGAAGCACGCTTTTGAAAAGGGGATGGGACATTCACTCTTGCTCCGTGCTCACTGAAGCTCAGTGACTTGTTCGTTTCACAGATATTGATAAAGTGCCCACAACTGACAGATGTTGTCCTAGTTACCATCATTATGATGAAACACGCAGACCAGAGAGCAACTTGGGGAGGAACAGGATTTGTGTGGTTTACAGCTGCACATCACTGTTCAACGTCAGAGGGCCTCGGGACAGGAACTCAAGCGGGGGACCTGGAGGCAGGAGCTCATGCAGGGGTCATGGAGGAGGGCTGTTGACTGGTTGTTTTTATAGTTTGCTCAGTCTGCTTTCTTAAAGAACCCAGGACCACCAGCCCAGAGGTGGCCCCACCCCACAAAAGACTAGGTCCTCCTATGTCAATCAATAATTAAGACAGCACCCTATAACCTGCAGCCTGATCATTTTCTCAATTGAAGTTTCCTCCTCCCCAGTGACTCTAGCTTACATCAAGTTGATATAAAACTAGCCAGCATAGGTGCTTTCCTGGCTTTTGGACAAAAAGATACAAGGAGAGAAATTCTTGCTTTTGAGCTATTCTAGGTACATTGAAAGGGTACTTTGGAAGATGTCACATGTGGATCATGCTTTATGCATTATAATATTTATGCCATCATAATACTTAGTGCTCACTCTACTCTTATGTGATGTTACTTATGTTATAATCTCATTTTTACTGTTGAGAAGCTTGTGCTAAGGGAGGTGACGTACCTTGTCTAGGTCTCAATGAGAAAGCAGAGAAGGGGGAATTTTAATCTTTGAGATGCTTTCATGGTTTTTAACTTAAAAGTTAATACTAATGGTTCGCAAAATTTCAAAGTTATATTTAATTATCGTGTGTATGTTTGTGTGCACAAGTGTGCCATGGTGTGTGCGTGGAGTTCGGAGGACATCTCACAGGGCTCAGTTTTCTCCTTTCAGCATGTGGTTTCCCACGGCTGAATCCAGGTGACCAGTGACATCACCTTCACCACCACCCCTCCAAGCTGTCTTGTGGCCCAGCAATGGCTCTTTCTTATCACACAGCTGCTGATCTCCCAACCCCGGGAACTGCTGAGGAAGTGAGGGAGCAGCACCAAGTCTCTCTGTGTCTGGTTACTGTTGGCTGTATTTAGAGATACTGGGTAACAACATGTATCTCTTTGTTAACGATAGTTTTCAATGAGATGTTATTAGCTCATAATTATTATCATAAATGTCACAGAGGCTCATTTTGAATATTTCCCTCCAAACACCTAAAGGCTTTCCCTGCTAGAGCTTCCAGTGGGAAGTTCAGCGTGGGGCTGGAGAGATGGTTCAGTGGGTAAGAGCACTTGCTACTCATGCAGAGGGCCCAGGTTCAGCTCCTGACATCCATGTCTCATGGCAGCTTGTAACTTCAGTTCTAAAGGATCCGCCGCCCCCTTCTGTCCTCCACGGGCACCAGACACATGTGGAGCCCAGACACACAGGCAAACAGAACACTCACACATATAAAATAAGAAAACGACCTTAGAAGTGCATTGCTGGAGGAAGGGGCATTCTCCTCAGTCCTGTTGGCTCCAACTGTTTACCCTCTCCCCAGTCCTGCTGGTGCCTACTATTTACCCTCTCCCAAGTCCTGCTGGTGCCTACTGTTTACCCTCTCCTCAGTCCTGCTGGTGCCTACTGTTTACCCTCTCCCCAGTCCTACTGGTGCCTACTGTTTACTCTCTCCTCAGTCCTGCTGTGCCTACTGTTTACCCTCTCCCCAGTCCTGATCCTACCTGCTGTGGTTCCTCTGGACCGTGGAATGGAGAAGCTACCACTCTAGGCCTGCAGAGCAGTCAGCGTGGAGTAGTTTCTGTCTCCCTGACTTTCTGTCTCTCTCACACCCAGGTCATGCTATGGTGGACACAGCGCTGTCAGGTGCTGAGGGTTACTTGGGTCTTGAAAGTCTGGTGAAAAGAGGCTAGCGTGGCACCGGCCTCAGGGAGAACAGCTGCCACCTCTCAGTGGTCTTGCGTCCAGAATAACAGCTACCAAAGAAGAGGGTGCTGCAAAAGCATTTATTATTCTCTACAAAAAGATCATTATTCCCCTGGGCTAAACCATCTGAAACCATCGACTATATCCAAGCCCTCCCTTCCATTTCCCTTTCCAAATCAGTGGAAGAAAGACATACCTGCACCCTCATTTGGGTGTGGTCAGAGGGCTCAGCTTCCCCTAGTTCATCCTTCCCTGCTTCTGTTCTTCTCAGTCCATTCCCACCATTCCCCTGGGATGGCTTTTCTTCATCTGACACAATGATGTTCCATTTGTGCAAATGTCTTCCTTAGGTAGCTGCTATGAGGGTGAAATCACGTAAGTAATGATATTAATGTACTACTACAGGCTCCAGGAGGACCACCGAGTAGGACGACCGAGTCTCTGTGCTGATGCTTTGCTGTCACTCACTTGAAATTCCTAATAATTTCTGAAAAGGGATCTACATCTTCCCTTTACCTTGGTTCCTACAAATCCTGGAGTCGAGGCCTAAAACTCTTCCTCTCATAACCCTTTATGCCTGAGAAATTTTCATGTTTTCTGTATATAGGCATGTGAAACAATTATACAAACCAAACATTTATTCATAATAAATCATAAAGTAATTTATCTAAAATCTTTGCTACATATTTATAAATTTATGATTTATTAAAAACAAAAATTGCATATTAATAAGGTAGAATACTATTATTTTTATGTAAAGAATTAACTCTTGTCCTAATGTTTGATGCAGTAGAATTATAGTTCATCAGTATTTTGATTTATGATCATCAGTGCCAAAAATCCTGCTTAACACAAATGTGATATTAATTGGCAAAAGTATACATAAGGAGAGTTCAGAAATTATTGGAAATCCTGTCCTAATCCTAGACAAAATCATTTAACAATTTTTAAAAACGAATTCAAGTAATCAACTCAAACAATAATTTACTTTTATTCATTTATTTTGCTTTTGTTCTTTGAGACAGTGCCTCTCAATGTAGCCCTGCTTGACTTGGCACTTGATATTCACCAGGCTGGCTTTGAACTTGTGCATTTCTCCAGCCTCTGTTCCCTAAGTGCTAGGATTTCTGGAGTATGCCATCATGTCTGGTTCTCCAAGCAATTATATAATTCTGTTGTTCAGTAAGATGCCAGCAGTCCTGATGGCCTGAGTTGGACCCTCTGGACCTACGTGGTAGGAGAGGATGGAACCCTGTGAGTTGTCCTCTGACCTCCACACATGTACCACAGCATACCCCCAATACACAATAGATTAATGTAAATTTTTCAAACATTCTAACCCAATACAATCCAAAAATATTATTTGCTACATACTGAGAATGTATATATGTTTTTTATAAGAGCAGAAAACTTTATGAGTACAGTAAAACACCACAGTTTAAGGCAGGTAATAATCTTGAATCTGAGCCAGAGAGGTTCTGGTTGGTATTGCATGCATATCCACATGCATAGAGCCAAGTGCCCATATTGTGTGTTCAGTACCAAGGCTGTGGTGGGGTTGTGCAATGCAACACAAGGCAAGCAGCTCAGAATTCATCACATGCTTCATTCTGAATGGATTTTTAGTCTTTCCATGCTCACAAATCTTAAAGTGTTGGCAAACATTTTGTGACTCCAGCATTCAGTTACACAACCCCATACGGTGTTCTTACTGCCTAAGTGTGGGGTAGCCATAAAAAAGGCAAGGCCGTGCTTGTAACTAGTACCGCTGGGGACACAGCACGGTGGCCATTATTGAGACCACTTTGTGTGTGTGTACATACGGGCACCAGTTCTGCACAGCAGGCTGAGTGACTGAGACCCACTCACCCCTGAGGGCAGGCGTCATCTGGACCCCGGAGCAGTTGAACAGAACAAGAGCATAGAAGAAGGAGCATGTGTGACTTTTTTACAGCAACAAAATGCCTGATAAGAAGCCGCTGGGGCAAGGACTTTAGCTCATCTTACCCTGGTAGGAGAGGCCCAACTGTGTGTTAAGGCTGGAGGGGCCCGACTGTGTGTCACGGTGGGAGAGATCTGGCACTGGCAGTGGGATCTTGTACCACAGCTTGTTCACACCTTTTGTTCACATCATATCCGTCCATTGCCATTGCAAGAGACCCAAACCCATTTTATATGTGGTCCATTTCAGGCCTAGCTGTCTCTAACACACCACAAGGAAGTCTGAGTCCTTTTAAAATCAAAGAATCAGTGTCATTGGATGATTTATACTGTTTTGAGAAGAATGCCCCAATTTCCCCTGCTCCTCTGAATCCCAACACAAAGCAGTTATGAAGTAACAACAAAATAGTTTTATGGTTGGAGTTATCACAACATGAAGAACTGTATTAAAGGGTCACAGCATTAGGAAGGTTGAGAACCACTGTCCTAAAGACTCCCAGCCTTCAAGACAGTGCACATGCCAAGGGCACGAGTTTGTGGGGAGCACTTCAGATTCAGACTCTGCCTTCACAGAGATAAGGGGAACCCATACATCACTGCCCGGTAGCAATGAGATCCAACACTGGGTTTGCACTTTGTTTTTGTGTAATTTTGGGTAAATTACTCAGTCTTTCTGAAATGGTTTCTTCATCTGTTAAAAAAAGAAAAAGAAGAATACACAGTTGGTAAGATTAAAGAGGATTGTACAAATAATATCTCACATGTACACTTGATAAATACAATATAATAAAAGCATTATTATCATTGTTTTGGATTTTTCTTTAAACTAGGACCTTCCTCTGTAGCCCAGGCTGGTCATGATTTCCCTGCCCCACCCCCTGAGCACTGGGATGACTGTTATCTGCTGTTAAGCCCCTCAGATTTATTTAGGAAGCTGGTGAATCTGCCTGTTCCATAAACCCTTGGATTCCAGGTCTTTGAACATATGGCTTATATATTAATCTATGTGTGATGGAGTTTGCCACATTATCAGTTGATGATGTACAGACCTGTGTCATTTAAACCTTTCCACTCTGCAACTAAATTGTCACCCCTGACTGCAGGGACTTCAGCTTCTCTTTCTAGAGTGCCCTGAACACAAGTTTTGAATATTAATTAATGGATTAAATAATAAACAAGAAAATAAAGTCACAGACAAGAGGTTCAAAGGATTCCAGGAAACCAATTCTGTTTCAATTTCAGAAAGAATTCTGTGTGGGGATCTAAAGTAGAACAAAAGGCGCTGGTTCCCTGCTCTCTCAGCCTTTCAAAACATGTTCAGACCGAAAATACAAACAGTTCTGAGTGTGTGGGAAGTCAGCACTGTGGGGAACAGGCCATCGGATCACCTCCAACAACAGTTGTGGCTTTGTTGACATCAAACTGACCTGCTCAGGCCATCATGGAGCCTGTGTGACCCTGTCACAGGGAACTATGTGAGGTGAGAAGGACAGATGGAAATCATTAGGAGACCCTGTGATGGGTCTCTAGATGCTGTCTGCTACAACCTCAAATACATATGCAGACAAAGTAATGATGAGCAATCCCAGGTCCTTCCCCAGGGCATGACATCAATATCTTGGATACCCATAGTAATAAGGGTCTCTGATTTTAATCCTATTAACTTACCACATTGTTTCCTGTTTGTGAAGAAGCTGAACACTGGATGAGGATCAGAACGATGGCTGTTGCAATGGCAGGTCTCATGTTTTGACTAGTTACTAATGGAGGAGGGAGAGAGCCCATCTAGCCTCCACTCTGACGAGTAAAAATTTCTCACAACAAAAAGGCAGCTGAGAGACAGTACTAAATGGTGAAAGGTTTGTGGACAAACTGCACATGAAGAGAAATCACTTTTCTAGCTTGATGTGACCTTTGAACTGTTCCTTCAGATCTTGTTTTAGTCTTAAAATCATATCCACCACTCTGCTGGGGAGACAGGTGTGTCTTCAGATAACAGCTGCTCAGAGTTGTTTATACCATTTGCCAAGAATAGCACAAGGTTCCTGCAAAATTAACTTCAAGGTTCATCACAGCCAGATGAGACAAGTTCTAGCATTATCTCCACTTCTTCTGTGAGTCATATAGCTACCTAAGAAAAAGTCAAACCCAGTCAGCCCGACTGCAAAGCTTCCTTACTGTCTCCTTCGGAGGTCAACTTAGACATTTCCTCAGCTAGATTTTCCTTGTTCTACTGTTTCTTTTAGGTTTCCTCGGTCCACCTGCATCTCTCTGCTTTCCAGCACCACCTAGAGCATCTACTCTCTCCTTATGAGCTCAGGGAAGGTGGGCGGGAGCAAAAAAATCTCTCTTTTTATTGGTTACATTATATCACATCACCAAAATGACCACAACTTAAGAAAGGAATGGTTTATTTGAGCTCGTGGTTTTAAAGAGTTCAGGCTATGGGGCAGGGAAATAGCTCACATCATCATGGCAGATGTGGAGCAGAAGACAAGACAGGAAGGAGCAAGGAGCAGAGTACTCACAAGGACCTACCTCAAGTGACCTGCTTCCTCCAGCTGAGTTCCTTTAGTTTCTAAAACCTCCCCAAATAGTGCCCATAAGCCCATAGAGGACAAAGCAAACCATCCAGTTCAAAGAACCCAGTAGATAAAGTGTCTCATGAGCACACAAGTAAGACATGCAGATTCACAAAGAAAGAAAACACTCCACCACACTTAAAGTAATTAATTTTATGTGCCAACTTAAGGGGGCTAGGAGCTGGTAAATCTTTCTTTCTGGATGTGCTTGTATAAGGCTGTTTCCAGAAATGACTGACACTTCGATCAGTAGACTGAGTTAAGAAGATCTGGTCGCCAGTGTGGGCGACTATGTCCAACCCTCTGAGGATCTGAAGAGAATGAAAATGCAGAGGAAGGGAGCACTAGTTACTGTTCTCATCACCGCACCAGAACATCTGGCAAGAAGCCACTCGGGAAGAGGGATTTATTTCAGTTTGGTGTCATGTGGGGAGGCCTGCTGGCAGACTCTTGCAGTACAGTGTTCACATCTCTGTGGACCAGGAAGCAGAGACACGATAGGAAGCCTGACTGGTCTATAAACCTTAAAGTCAGTCTCACAGACCCACTTCCTCCAGTGAAAGAGTCTACAAGCCCCCAAAGCAGTGCCAAAGCCAAAGACTGGTGTGGGATGTCCTTCTGTATATGTGTTGTTTTTATTGGTTGATGAATAAAGCTGTTTTGGCCAATGACTTAGCAGAGTAAAGCCAGGTGGAAAATCCAAACAGAGATTATATATATAAAGAGTAGGTGGAGTCAAAGAGATGCCATGTAGCTCCTGAAGGAGAGATAACAGAACATTACTGGTAAGTCACAGCCTTGTGGCGATACATAGATGAATTGAAATGGGTTAATTTCAATTAATTGAAATAAGACGTAGAGCTAGC
>LOJH01015424.1:11237-23455 GCA_001685095.1 Ellobius talpinus | reverse complement strand
GGAGCTCAGTCCAGTGCTCCAATGTGGGTCTCTGTCTCTATCTCCATCCATCTTAAAAACCTAGACCTAACCTGATCTCTGATAAAGTTCAAAGCTCAAGTAGAAAAGGATATTTATTTCCATTTTAAGAGCAAAGCAAAAAAAAGTGAAATTGAAAGAACAAAAGAGCAAAGCAGCAGAGAGGGAGAGAAAGAGAGAGAGAGAGAGACCTTAAGACACTGGCATTTCTTTCTCAATGTGCATTTCGGGTTAATGTTCATTCTTCTCCAATTTATAGTGAGTGTAAGCTATATTTTGTACTTCTCTATTAATTAAAAATTTTAAAAAATGAATGGAATAAAGAATACAATGGTATGAGGTACCTATTTTAATTCTCTACTGGGACTAGACATCATTTACCTACCCATTGTAGCCATTCATCTAATATTTGAACATTCCCAAAGCTCCAATGGTTAACTTCTTTCCTGGGAATTCTGAGAGACCTTTGCAGCCTGGATCTGTCACCAAGAGTTCCTTCAGTGTAAACCCAGGGCACTTCTAAGATCAAAGATCACAATAAGCCTATCCCTAACCCTGAGTGAAAAGTTTAGTGACTCTTATATGCACAGAGCAACTGGATCTTAACATTTTGTGAAAAGCAAACACAGAGTCTAAATTCATTTACTTGGGTCTTGTGAACTTCATAAATCTCTTTTTTAAACATTATCAAATCAGAATCCAGAATTAGAAATGGGAACAGAGTCTCTCAAAGAGAAACCTGAGAAGCAAAAGGAAACTGTTAATATGGAAATTAGGAGCAGCAACAACAAGTGACCTTAAGATTTTAGTATCAAGTGAGACTACAAAAGTGATCATTTCTACTGTGTTTTGAATCCTGAATGTGCTACATTAGAGAATAACTCTCTCAGTTGTTGCCTTGAATCAGGTGAGTTTCTCCTGTGGAAGTTATGTACTATTCGGACTTCCAGAAACAGCATATGGGTGACTCTGAGGGATTCCTGTCATCAGTGTTTGTGACACGCATTAATCTCTGTGAGTTTGAAGCCATTCTGTACTACAAGACCTAGTTCCAGGACAATCTCTAAAGCTACAGGGAAACTGTCTCGAAAAAACAAAATAAAAAATAAAATTAAGACTTTTATATATTGCTCGTTGCAAAGAAAAAATAAAAAAAATTTTATTTACCTTCTGTATTGGAGAGGGACACATGGCATAGTGTGTGTCTGCCTATCATATGTGTACCACGTGCTTGCAGTGTCCATGATGGCAGGAAGGATGCCATCCATCAGATTGCCTTGAACTGGAGTTACAGGGAGTTAAGAGATGCCTGATGTAGGTGCTGGGACTTGAACCTGGGCCCTTAACAAGTGCAACAAGTGCTCTTAACTACTGAGACATTATCTTGGGCTCAGAGGTGGTTTTCTTTTTGGATTTTTGTTTGTTTGTTTTATTATATTTTAAATCATAGACTTTTCATTCTCAAATAGTGAGAAGTACATTTCTTTCTTCTACAAATAGCCCTATGCTATTTTGTTATAAAAGGCAAAACAGACTTAGAAAATTAACCATTTTCCAAGAAAACAAGCTAGGTCCCTTAGAGTAATGAGTAAACACAAGTTGATTATAGAATACATGATAGGGCTGATACTTGATATTCTGTGGGATCAGGAGGTTAGAAATATTCAAAGCGTGACAGGAATTATGTTGTAGGGATACAGAAAAATGTGAAAGTTTGCCCTTGACAAAATAATACAAAATAAATAACAGTGATAAATTGTGTTTCAACAAAGGAAATAGATCACCATGATTCCATTTTATAGAAATAAACTATGTAATATATAAACTAGTGCAGAAGAAATATCTTCTTCACAGTGTAATTTCAATAAATATAGAAATAGAGAAAACATATAATAGAGCAAACATCAATTTAGTGTTGGTAAGCTACAAAAGGTTAAGCCGGATGCCAACAGTGACAAATTTGCAAGAAGACTCATTTTTAATATTCTTATAAATCTGGAGTTATTTTAAAATGTAAAGATAGAAAACCTGTGCAATAAAAATTAATTTTCTTAAATGAAAGAAGAATCCAGACAAGGATGAAACTGAGATTTTATGAAGAAATAGTTATTTTGGGACATGTTAAGATCTGGACCATAGGTCACTGTAATACAAAAATTAGAAGCTTGTTTCACATCAGCATCTCTTCAAAGGTCCTTGACTCTAAGGAGACATTGGAAGACAAATGTCATAACAAAACCAAACAGAAGATATTCAAGGAGAAGCATGAAACATGGGAAAAACCTAGAGGATATAAGCTGAGGAGAATCAGCAAGGGAAATAGTTAGCAAACCCAAAGAAGTGGCACCAGAGAGTGGAGAGCTTTTTAAAAGTTATTTTGTTGTTGTTGTTGCTGTTGTTGTTCAACTATTCCTGAGCACAGGTCTACCTTGGAGTGTGGTTTTATAGCTCCAGTGTCACTCCATTGGAGAAAACTGATCTTCCCTTTCCTGCTAGGTATCAGTTGCAAGCAGTGTCTTGGCTAACAGTACAACTCAGTGTCCACTTCCCATTCTCTGTGCTTGGATTTTGTTTGGCTTGACCTGTGCAGGCCTTGTGCATGCTGCCACAGTTTCTGTGAGTTCATATGTGCATCTGTCTGTTGTGTCTAGAAAGCACTTTCTATGTGTACTTTAATTTTGCTTTTGTTTTGATTTGATTTAGGGGGTTTTCTTTTCTTTCTTCTCTTGTTTTTTGAGAGAGAAAGAACATGCAGTTGGGTGGGTAAGAAGGGATAGTATCTGGGAGGAGTTGAAAGAGAGGAAAGAATATGAACAAATATATGAAAAAAATTAAAAATAATAAAGCTATTTGCTTGTTAAATATTACAGTAGAGAAGAGGAAATAGTGGAGACATCAGGGGGAGCCTATTGGGCATGCTTTTGAAGACAATGTGGCTAATCCTGAATTACAAGAATAAAAAGGAACTAACTTTTATAGGCACGCAGGCAGTGGCACTTTTAGGAATCCACTTATACTATAGAATTCACATTTGCTGTGATGGAAGTAACGAGACTGGATAATTATCTACATCTTGAGAGTGCAGAATTGTGTTTTAATAATACTCTTTAGAGCTAAGATATAATTTATCTGTCAAATAAGAGGGAAACATCTGGGGCCTGAAAGGATTTAGCAGTTCTATTAGGCGAAGTATTTGTCTGATAAAAATGTCCAAGAAAGAAAACATTCTCACCATTACAAATTAAGGCAGGCATCGCATCTAGAATACAAGGAGAGAATACGTAAAATGATATGAGTGGGGCATTTTCCCTGTTAAGTTTTAAATGGATTATCGAGTTAATGGGATGGTATGAAGTATTTGTGAAGCTGGAAGTTGATAAAAGGGACAACATAATATTACAATCCACAAACCCACAGTGTCCCTGAATCTTAGCACAACACTTAAATACGGGTGAGGGATTAGAAAAAAAATATCTCTTTGCCTAAGGGAAAGAGACAGATTATCTGGAGAAAGGAAGACATCTGACATTTCCATTTCCAGGTGTCTCATGCTCATACACACAGTTAGGTGTTATTTTATGATGTAAAAATATTTCTTTGTTTTGAATGTCTAAGATGAGAAAACAAATGTCATTTGGTCTATCCTTCTACTAGAAATGGGAAGGAAAAAGAAGTAAAAAAACTCAAACCAAATGGAAAAGTTTAGAATTCAGTAATTGTGTTTAATTCACTTTGTAATGGAACAACAACAGAAATATTGACATGGAAAATAAGGCCCTCGTCTTGAAGCAATTTGAAGAGCAACATATCTTTTAAAACATTTCCCTCTCCACATCTAAACAATTTTTCTCCCTTAAATAAAATTGATATTTAGAGTACTCTTTAAAAATCTGCTTAATTTCTGTCCAAAAGGAAACAAAAATGACATTTCTTACCCAGAAATTAATGTCCAAGTTTTTCCCCCTAAATTTGATGTGGTAATCTTGTGTTGTCCTTCAGAAAAGATGTTTTTGTTTTGTAGCCTGCTGCTCTGTCTCAAATTCAGCTTTAATAAGTAGACATATTAGCCAGGGAATCCCTTGATACATTTAAGAGCTTAATAAAAGTGTCATGAATCATTTCATTCAAGCCTCACTTTTTATACAAAGCTTGGTTAAAAAGTGGGAGGGTCCATAATTATTGAACATATTGAGAAATCAAATAACAGACCTCAAGTTGCAGTACTATCTTATATTTCCTCTCTGATCTTTACTTCAGAATTCAGACTAGAAAAGAAATGGGGCCATTTTTAAAAGGAGGCCTTTTTTTGGTTCCTCTGATTTTAAAGAGAAAAGGAAAAAATGCTTCTTGATGATGAGATTTGGGTCCTTCCTACAGTCTCCTGGTATTGCAAACCTATTTAGTACATACTTAACAAACTCTGAAATATTGACGATCAACATAAAATGAGTTTGTTTTTCTGAATAGCCCACCAGTTCCCCGGATGGTAAGTATAAAGCAAAAATCATAAACAACAAACCAGGTTTAAACAATGCTATAAGAAATAGTCACTTTAAATGTTAGCAATTATAAATCTTTGCTAATTTAAAAATACTCTCAGTGCTTATATAGGCATTCTTTTGATATATCAAATGACACATATTTGGTGGTTTAAACATACTTTAATCACCATAAAATTTTGTAGACCAAAACCCTAACATATCTCTCTGGACCGAGGCAGAATGGCAGTCTCCTCTGCAGGTTTGGGGGGGAAATGCTGTCCTTCCTTTCTTTTTCAGGAATCTGCAGACCACATGCATTTCTGGCTTCTCAACTCTGTTCTTTGTCTTGAAAAGTAGCAATATCTCATGCTCCGATACTTCTCCTGCCATATGTTTTTGTGACAACAGTAGTAAATGGTTCATAGCTAGTAAGGACCTGTGAGACTGCACCATTACTTCAAGAAACCTGAATCTTTTCTGTAGCTCCCTTTGTCCCATCATGTAATATATTCACAGGTTCGTGGAATTAGGTTGTAAACATTGTTAACATCCAGGCACACCTGGCCCCACCCCTTGAGGACCTGGCAGAGTGCTTCTTGACCCTTGTGCAAATGGCAGGTAGAACCCTGGCCTGTTATGTGGTCTTTCCTGTCCCTTTAAAAGCTGAAACTCCACTTACTCCCTACTCTTCTTCATCCTCTCTCCCACCCATCTCTCTCTCTTTTGACTCTCTGCTTTCTTCTGTGTCTCTTTCTTTATCTGTTTGTCTCTGCCTCTCTGTCTCTCTTGTCTCCATCTCTCTCCCTTTCTCTCTTCCCAAGATGCCACTCTGTGTTCCTTTCTCTCTCTTCTCTCCCTTCCCTTCCCTTCCCTTCCCCTCCCCTCCCTTCCCTTCCCTTCCCCCCACTCCTTTCCCTGCCCCCATAAAATTCCCCATATAAGCTCTGCCTGCATGATCTGTTTGTCCCTTACCAGCCCTGCCTTGAACTGAAGCTGCCAAGGTACATCTTGCTCAGTATCCTAACAGACACCTTTGAAGGACCTACCAAAATGTTATTTAGAAATTATAGAGAAACATTTATTAATAGGATGGATGGAGGTCTCAAAGCTCATATCAAAGATAAAGGAAAACTGACGTCAGGAAATTTCAGGAAATAATCTTAGGCTCTTTTAACATTTTGCCTGGAAACTTTTTCTCAGAGAGCCTCTTTTACCCATAGCTCTCTCAGACTTGCAAGAATCAGTGTTAATTTTGTAGGTGCAGGTTGCTCGTTGTTGCCATGTCCAAACATTCTGGTTCATAATATAGACTATAACAACATCAACAAGGACAATAATGCATATATTATCATTCCTCTAATTTGTTTTGAGCTTGTAATTTTGTGCAGCAAACAATTTTATGAGTATCTAGAGGTAATGGGTGACAAAGTACTTCATACAACTTTAAGCTCCATAGAAAAGCAATCTTAGTATGTCTAACACATATGAAAGAAAAATTAACATAAACTTTAGGTAAGATATGATGGGGCATACCCTGAGAGGATGTGTCTCAGCAATTGTGGGGGGTGGAAGTGGGCAGAATAATGGTCACTGAAATAAGTCATGAGCAAATCACTAAATACCTCATATAAAAATGTATTCTTCTATGTGTACCATAATACCACATACATTACCTTCACTTCTATTTTGAAAGAGTTTACAATTAGAATCCACTACACTTCTCTTTCCAGAGTCATGACTTCATCTAGAAATTTCCAGAGCTAGAGCTTTGGGGCTGATAGACTGTACAATGTATGTGCACTAGACACGCAAGATATGTGTTAGTTTAGCCTGATTGCTGCTGAAATTCACAAATTAATATTTCTGATAGATTATTATAGTAGATGTTGATTACAGATCAAATTTGGTCATGCATTCTCATTTGTTATTTCTGTTTAGATGGTGTGATAAGAATAAGAAAAGGGGAACCAGTTACAAAACTATAAAAAAAAACAATTCTGGAGCCAAAAGGACCCTTGCATTATCATCTCAGTTTAGTTTTATTTTACATCTTTGATTCAGCTGCAGCCATGAAGGTTATTGTAGGAACTGAATATAATACCACGGCATTGACAGCAGAAATGGGAAAATATGAAGAGGCCAATTTATTAGGCCATTTTATATTTACCTATTTTAATTCCTAAAACAGCTACATTATTTTTCTGGAAGGAATTTGTGTCTGCTTATTTGGTTTAGCAAATTCTCTACACGCGTGGCTCTCTGTTTTCCCTTCAGGAATGATAGAGTGGTGCTGTATTGAAGAGGAATTGCTCCCAGTACCCAATTAATTATTTCAGTAAAATTTCTCCATGAACAACATCACTCATCTTGACTGCTTATAAAGCTGTTAAGTGCTGGCTCTGAGTCACTTTTGGACGTTGTACAAGAGAGTCTATCAATCTCTCCTTTTACTGGTTTGAAACAGTCCTCAGAGAACCCATATCAACTGCAGTATAGGGTTTTTTTTTAAGATTTGCTTGGACCTGATTAACAAAGAATATAAAATTGAGAATTATTGTTTCATATTAAAATTTTATTTTAAAGTTCAAAATTCATAGTAAATCTGTTACAGAATGGAAGTCAGGAAGTTATTTACGAAGCCAAGAGCTTTGGAGATATTCCCCTATTTTTCAGTTTTCCCCTTTACACTGAGTTAAAAATTGAAAACTATAGTGAGAACATACCAGAGAGTGGAGATCTGAGGACTTGAACTGGTTGACTGTGTTCAGCAGTGATGGATGAAAGAAAACAACAAGAAACTCCACAACTGAAGCCCAGCACTGTTCCTTAACCTGTATGTGGGTTCTTGCGGGTTCACTATGGTTATTGTTGGAAAACAAAGATAACGCTGTTTGTGTCCACCCTCATAAGAATCCTAGCTCTTGGACTAGAGTTTGGCCATAAATGAGATGCATGTTCATAATAAAATAGATGTGAGAATAATTTCATATAGTGAGGATATACTTCGTCATGTCCATAGACTGCTAGACTGCTAGCCATCAAACTTATAGAGAACGCTACAGTCTAATCCTCAAGGACTTGCAGTACTTGGGACAAAATTCCTAATCACTCTATTCATTTACAGATGTCATGACCTCCAGGTAAATAGAATAAACTCAGTACTCTTATTAACAGTAACCTATTTACTATATATTAATTCCCAGAATAAATAGCTTTATTTTTTCTTTAATGGTTACTTTTTTCAGTTAAATGAAATCATACATGATGTTGACATTTAATATTTCTACATCATTAAGTTTTGGACAGCTTTAGAGAGTTAATTCTGTTCAATGATTTTTGGAGTGACTATTATCTTGCTTGCTTTAAATTTTTTCACTTTTTCTTTCCATAGCCAGGTAAGATAGGTGGGTTGAGGCTGTAATTATAACACTTCAGACAAATACTCAATAAATGCTTATAGAAGTTAACATTGATAAAAAGATGCTATCAACTGTGTGTGTATGTGTGTATGTGTGTGTGTACAGTTCTAGAACAAGTCTCAATTCTTAACAAATTTTCTGAAGACCCCTTTGTGTGAGAGATTGTTTGGAGTAGTAAATATGATTGTAAAATCAAAATATTCCCCATTCCCACTGAAGTTACACTCTTGTGGGGTAGGTAAATTTGTAAGAAAGACACATGAGTAAGTAGAGTTACAGAATATATGTTATCCTACCATGTTTCTCTGTTCCTGTGATAAAGCACTGACAAAATGCAACTTGGGAAGGAAAGAGTTTATTGGTACAGGTTCATATTTGAAGGACATCAAAGCTGGAAGTCAAGGTAGGAGCTTGAAGCAGAAACTCCAAAGAAACAGTCCTTCCTGGCTTGCTTACTCAGATGTTTAAGTACTGGTTTTCCATCTGCTTCTCAACAAATGATTTAGCCAAGTGCTTGGATTCAAGTCTAAAATTCCATCCATGAGGAAAGTCTTCAACATACATACTTTCAACTCTTGCTCAGGAAATACATAATATCCAAAGAGCTGTTTTCCAATTATCCTCAGAGTATTAAAAAGGAAGCCCCCCATACGAAAGCATGCTACATGCATGGTTAGGTTAGTAATATGAAATGACATGCAAATGGAAAATGCCATAAGAATCAAAATGCAAGACACGGTATTCAGGATTTAAACGCGAATCAGAACACAGTTATTAAGGTGCTGATGTCTTAGCACTTCTCTGAAACCCCAAGAGATCACATTGTTTCCTTAAGCTTTGTCCTGGGTCCTGAGGGGAAGAGTATGCATACATATTTCAGCATCTGGACAACTCACCTTCCCCTGGAGACTCATTGTCAGCCTCTCCCTTCTTCTGTAAAGGAATGCTGCCACAATTACAAGCTGATGCACTGAGGAAACATCTGTATCTCTGGATGGTGAGGTCCAGTTACCTAGTTTGTAGCAGAGAAGCTAAATAAGATCAGAGCCAAGAAACCTTGGAGTTGAACATCAGTGGTAACAGTTACAAATTACCACAGGCAACTGGCAGTATTATCCCTTAACAAGATCTTATTTTAAGGGTTTAACCTCAAATTAAGAAAATTTAAATGTTACCTCATAATGCTATCTTGAAGCTGTTCCGTGACAAGCTTATGCTATCCCATCGTCGTACAGACAAAACGTAACACAGGTACCCCAACGTTTTCCCAAACGGCTTTGTATGAAGTCAAGTCTCACTTTCATGTAACTCAACACTTTTTTCTATTTTATTTTAAGATTTAATAAAATTCTACATATTTATCATGTACAACAGGTGATTTGAAATGTGTATGCTCATGCAGTAATTCTTAGTTTACCTATACTTTTATTGATTTTCAAGTCTTTATTTCATTTTCCTTGGGCCTTTGTTGTTTTCTGCATCTAGTTTTGAGTCCAGTTTGTTCTTTCTTAACCTTTGAAGTAAGCATGGAATTATAGGTTATTCATTTAAAATCTATGCTCAGGACTTGTTTTCTTCCATCCCATTAATTTTATGCAGTATAATAATTCCAGCCTCAAACATATATTTCTCACTAAAAATAACTTTTCTAATCTATCTTATGTGTCAAATTTTCTTTCTGAAGGTCATGTTGACTCATAGGAGGAGTTTATTCTACATACTTTGCTTATAAACATTGTAATTTTCCCCAGGTGTTTGCATATAATTAAAATATTTAGATGCAATAATAAATATGCATTTATTAATCATTTTAATGAACAAAAATGTGAAACATGTACAAAAAGTTAGAATCAGTTGAAGTCCATTCCTTTGAGTCTCAAGTGTGCATAGCACTTCGCTGAACTTCTATAATTAACTGATCCATTGGATTATGAAAGGATTTGGTTAATCCTCCGTAGGGGCTGCCTTGGATGATGAAGTTTCACCATCATTAACTCTATGTCCCTGCAGTACAAACACAGATGAATTTTGATACTGTCACTTGATTCCCTGGCATTTTTAAATCACCCAAAATTGAAAAGTGAATAAAATAAACATTTTTTTGCTGAAAAAGCACACTAACAGTTAAAGCAACTCCCTCTAAATGAACACCTTCAATATGTATAAGGAAAGAGGCCCCATCTTGTAGGAATAAGTTAATAATAATGATATGGACAATCTGTGTGTATTTCCATGTTATATGGAAAAGGGTCAGTGCTTTCCTGAGGTCACACAGTTAATAAATGATAGAGGAACAATTCAAAGCCAGAGTTGTTGAGGTTCCAGTGCCCAGTATTAGCAATTCTGACAAAGAAGCAAGGCAAACTATGGTCTCCCCAGTCCCATTGCCTAGAATAAGACCAAAGTTTCACAACTGCTGCATGTGTAATGATTTTTTTTGACAGTGCATTTGTTTATCTCACTGGGAAACCAGAATGTGTGTATATGGGGGATGATATTAATTATCCCATTTCTTTGTTATAAGTTGTACAAAAAATGTGAATTACACAGTGCCCATCCCTGACACAAACAGAACACTCAATTTTCTACCCATTGGGCTAAATATTAGCTAAGTAAGGTACTATCATGGAGAGAAGGACTACCTAGATCCGTGGGACGATATATTGAGAGGTAGGATAAAGGAATCTATACATAAAGAAACTGTTTGACAAGTTATTCATCACAAAATTCTATAAATGATGTAGAACAATTTATAAAATGTTTGAAGTTTCCCAATTATTTTGTAATGATCTAAGGATATAAAATGTAATGCGAGGTTTGGAGAGTTGGTTCAGTAGTTAAAGCACTAACTGTTCTTTAAGAGGACATGGATTAAATTCTCAACACAACACGATGGTTTGCAACTGTCTATAACTCCAGTTCCAGCATTCTCCTGTCATATGTGGCCACCAAACACCAGGCACACATGTGATACAAAGACATACATGTAAACAAAACAGCCAAACAAAACACAGAAAAATAAACAAATAATTTTAAATGGAAAGTATTTCATCTTTCATCAAGAAAACCCCTCATTTTTTAAGTTGGTATGCAGATAAATAATAAGCAGAAATTCCAAATGAATTAATGAAGTGACTAGGATAAGAACTTATAAGTGCTTATAGGAATCAAGAAAAGGCATCAAAGTGAGGTTTAGAAGACTATACAAGACTTTTCAGACATTTGAGTTGGTTGCTATATCTGAGGAATGATATTGAGGAGAGACTAAGGAATGTATCAGCCAAAGACCAGGGAATGTGTAACATCACTAAGGAGCCAACAAAAATGGGCTCTATTTGTTTTCTGGACAACAGGGATTCCATAGGGTCTTTCAGTCTTTATGTGGCAAAAGCTGGCTTCATATTAGGAAGTTCTCTAAGAATAAGGTTGGACATAAGTGCATTGTATCAGTTAAATTATGCCTGACTGTACTTTACAGAAACCACAAAACAGCAGCACATATGCAAATGTCGGCAGACAGGAGATTACAATAGTGACTCCATCATCACCATCTTCAACATCTGGCACATTTCCCTATCTGTCTTCCTTTAGGTACCTGGCTAAAATCCTTATGCTCACATCTGGGTAATGATTAAAATGGTACTGCCTACCCCAGTGGGACTGAAATGATTACACACTGCTATACTGAACATGTAGGGAAATCTATACCTTGCTATAAAGAAAGAATGATTTTTTCAATAGTTAACTAGCTGTCCATAGCTCTGATATCTGGTGATCAGAGAGGTCTGAAAGTGGCACCAAGTTTGTGGCTGGAAATAAACAGCAATTGAGTTCCGGAGGCGTGAAAAATGCTGGATTTTTTAATTTACTTTTTAATTGTTTTTATTGATCTATATATTTTTTCTCCATTCCCCTCCCTTCTTCTCCCATCCCTTCTACCCTCCCCATGGTCCCCATGCTCTCAGTTTACTCAGGAGATCTTGTCTTTTTCTACTTCTCATGTATATTAGATCCATGTATGTCTCTCTTAGGGTCCTCATTATTGTCTAGGTTCTCTGGGATTGTGAATTGTAGGCTGGTTTTCTTTGCTTTATGTCTAAAAGCCACTTATGCGTGAATGCATATGATGTTTGTCTTACTGGGTCTGCATTACCTTACTCAGTATGGTGCTTTCTAGATCCATTCATTTGCCTACAACTTTCAAGATGTCATTATTTTTTACTCCACTGTGTAAATGTACCACATATTCCTTATCCATTCTTCAGTTGAGGAGCATTTAGGTTGTTTCCAGGTTTTGGCT
>LOJH01015424.1:0-11129 GCA_001685095.1 Ellobius talpinus | reverse complement strand
GTTGAGCACATGCCCTTGTGGTACAATTGAGCATCCTTTGGGTATATACCCAAAGGTGGTATTGCTGGGTCTTGAAGAAGGTTGTTTCCTAATTTTCTGAGAAATCACCATATTAATATCCAAAGGGGCTGTACCAGTTTGCACTCCCACCAGCAACACAGGAATGTGTTCCCTTTACCCCACATCCTCTCCAGCATAAGTTGTCATCAGTATTTTTGATCTTGACCATTCTGACAGGCATAAGATGGAATCTCAGAGTTGTTTGGATATGCATTTCTCTGTTGGCTAAATGAGTGAGTTGGTGTATGCATTTCGTTTTTTTTAAGTGGAAATAACGGAAAGTGTATGAGAGAGGAATGTTTATGTTTTGTGACAGTGTATACTTGGAGTACTCAGAGGAACTTGGAAATGTAAGCCTATAGCTACATCTCTTTCTCTCTCTCTTGTTTTTTAGCTCAATGGAAAAAGAGAATAGGTAAGCATATTAAAAACCATACTGAAGTAAGTACACAGTGCATTTCCAGCACATGGGGAGGGTGCAGTTAACAGTCAATGCATGGCAGACAGCACTCACCTTTGTTTCGAGAATGACAGAACTCCAAAGATGAACCTGAGAAAAGATTGAGAGATGACAGATTTGAAGTGAACAGCTTAAGGAACATGTGATAAGGATCTAAGTAACATCCTAAACAGTTTCTATTGTGTCTTTTACACAGAAGCATTTGATGGTCATTTTACCAAATAAGTAAAGTTAAATGGACACTGCTAGATAGATACAGAGAAAGATTTCCCAAGGTACACGAGTAACTTATCTCAAGAAATCATAAAGATTAATTTTCTGTGGCCTTTTCTTCTAATAATAACTTAGATGAGCCAGATATCAGTTAGTACTGGCCAATTATTTCTAGTTTAGTACTAGTTAATTATTTCTAGGTTCTTCAGCTCTATTCTATGACATAGGACATAGGATAAATATCACCATCTGCAACTTACAGATGAGAATATTGAAGTCAACAGTTAACTCCCCTGCAGGGTTTATAGAGCTACTGGAGAAATAGAAGGAGTCTGAATCTTATATCTCCAGAGCTTGAAATTTCACCCAAAAATTTCACTACACATCTTCATTACAGCCATGCAAGGTTCTCCATTGCTAGTTAAATTTCACACATGAGAAAACGGTCTCAGGGGAATGAGTGTTGTGAACCTACTAGTTCATCTGCAGGGCAAGTATAGAATATTTCGGATATTTTTGTTATTTTAAGTGAAAGAGCTGGCCTTGAATATTCACAACATATGGATGTTTTAGTTTTTCTTTATAAGAAATAGAAAAATAAAATCTGCATCATTTTCTAGAATTTTCAAGGTTTTATTTTGCATTGGCTTGTGTATAAAACAAGGACTTCCAAGTTGCATTTATTTTTTCCCCTCCCTGATGTGTTGGTATCTATAGGAGCATGATTCAATGTCTGAAATGTTATTTCCAACACAGTAAAACTCTTTTGACTGTTTTAAGGTCAACTGTGGCCTGAGAAAAATATACATATTTGTAAATAATGCTGTTTTATTTCTATGTCTTATTTTTAACACTACTTTTTAGACATAAATTTTCCCTGTGTGTTCTCATAGTAATAATATTTCTTTAGTTTTTGTTTGTTTATGTGTGAAATGTGGTCTAGAAATAGATGTTCTTTTAAGTGTCTATTTGAAAACTTTTAGTCAGAATCAGAATCAGACTGAAGATCAATACGGTTGCTGTGTGAAAGGGAATGATGGGTGTGGAATGCAGCCAGCTGTCACTGTAGGCATCCAGGTTGGAGAGCATGTAGCAATCAGGTCAAAGGGTGCCTTCATGCCAGAGTTGTGGAACTTGACATTCCAAACCAGATCACTCAGACAACGAGGAGAGAAACTAAAAGGCATTTTGGTTTGATCATAAAGACTTTTAGAATGATTTGAGCAATCATCTCAAGTCATAACAAAGTTTCCAAAATTATTGAGTCCACATTCTGTGGCTGTGACCAACCATCTGTTGTTCAAACAAGGAATTCACATGAGCTACTCCTTAAGTCCTTTCCTGTACCAATTCAAAGGCTAGAGTTGTTTCTAAAAAGTAACATAATTGCTTTTTAAGTCACTCTACCTATAAAAGCAAATAAGAATACTGTAGCATCCCTTGATGCCTTAAGATTTCCTTGAACCAGACTAAAAGTACATCGTATCATCCATGTTGTTGACCTTAAATTCCAACTCTTCGGCCTGGAGTTTAGCCAGCCAGGCCCTTGTCATTAGCTCACAAGCTTACTGACATCATTATAAACCTCAAGTGTTTGAGATGTTTGTAAGACATGCCATGTTTTACAATGTCAGCCTAGATCAGTCAACAACAGTTTATATTTGCTAAATACAAATAAGACTTCTACCCATAACTATAGCCATAAAGAATACAACTGTGAAGGCCCTCTTGATGAGAGAAAATGAGCATAATTCTGTGGGTTTAGATTACTCAGAGACCATGTTAGACCAAGACAGGATTACCAGGAAAAATCAAAATAATAATGATGATGATGATGATGATAACAATAATAGAACAAAGAACAAGCAAGATGGATAGGGATGAGAGGAAAGAGTGTGCTGAGTGTAAAAGCCCATGGGCCCAGCACCTCATTTCTATCCTCTCCCCATGTTACAGCACTCTATATATTTAGTATATGTTTTGTCAACTATGGATAGTAATTAAAGGTGATATATGTATATGTGTGTATATATATTTACATGACTGTATAAAACTATTTGATGTCCAATGTGAGAACATATTGAACCATCAATTTATTTGAGTTCTTTCATTTATTGTTATCTTTAAGGGAAGGACTGGAATGTTTATGTGCCCAATTGAATCTAATCATTTTAAACTGTGTTAAATACTAGTGTTTAGTCTCAGTTTTAGACAAAAATATAATTTAACCTTATATATTCAGGTCAGAGGTAGATAAATTACTATTAATGTTTTTGTTTTAAAGCCTCAATGTAGCATTTAAAAATTTTGAATGTGAAAGAAGAGCCCTTGACTCACAGTACAGTTTCTTATAATTAAGCACATGGTCCTCAGTGTGTCCTAGGCCATGTCCTCCTCTCTGGGCTCACTGTTGGCAATGCCACTCACTTTTATAGCTTCAACTCATTTTGGAATAGGTAATGTTTTCACTGGCCCTGAACCCTAGCTATGAACCTAGAACTGAATTCTGCCTTTGAACTAAACTACATTTGGGGAATTTCTGTGACATTCCTTTTTTGGTCTTCTGATTCCATAACCTTTTCATTAAAAAATTTACAATGAATTGTTATTTTGAGACTATTAAGTCTAAACTCCCCTTTTCATTAGTCAAAATTACCTGCATCTTAGTCTCAGCCTGTTTTCTATCAATCATTTATTTGTATTACACAAGTCTGATATCATTTGTCATAAACCAGTACATACAAATATATTCATGTATATACATATGAAAGAATACAAATTTAATTCAGAAAGGCAGTTGAGATCATTTTAATGTTTAGTTTATCCTTTTTTCAAGACAGGGTTTCTCTGTGTATCCCTGGTTGTCCTGGAATGCAATGTGTAGACCAGGCTGGCTTCAAACTCAAAGATCTGCCTGCCTCTATCTCCCGAGTGCTAGGATCAAAGCTGTGAGCCACTATTGCCCAGTGAAATGTCCACTATTTAAAGATTTAAATTATTGCAAAATGTTCTCTAAGATTATTATCTAGAGTTAGAAATTTATTCACAAATTGATTTACTGAGCCAGATGCAATGTGGAGCATCTTATCAGCAATGGTTATACTCTCAAATGAGTAATGGGATGCAGATTAAGTCATAATATTATCATAGATCCAAATGATCAAGGGAGTTCAGCAATCCAAACAACAGGTCTGACTGACATGGGTCCCAACCCTTGGCTATAGTTAACTAGTTAAAGGGAAATCTAAGGTCGTATTTCTATTACTGCTAAAATCTGAGACAAACAGCATTATCTTACAAGGAATTCACAAACAAGGCCCCTGACATCCTGTTTTCAACTGGACAACTGTGTGCTCAAAACTGTTGTATATCTCAAAATACTGTAGCTCTGGGCAGAACAATGATCCCAAGCCTGAGTTTCAGAGCCATTCCTTGGGTGAGGGTGCTGACCTACAATGTCATGTAGGTGGCCAAGGAAGGTTTATTCATTTTTCATTACACTCACAAAGTATCCCCCGCTTTCTTCCTATGTAGATATTTCACAAACTCATTTTTACCAGAGCTCCATAATAACTGTCTGAAAGATACCTTATTACTCCCATTTTACAGGGGTTGAAATAACAACTGGAAAGTATCAAATAGTTGGTCAAATACCATAGAGCTTGAAAATGTAGAATAAGGTATAAAAACTCATATTGATCAAAGCTAAGAGACATTTTTGAAGAAAGTCCTAGAATGTCATTAATTCATGTAAGTGTCCATAATTATCAAAATGTGATAGTACTGAAGATAAAAATTTTAAGCACCAACTCTGGTATAAGGCATTTGTACTTCATAGTAGACAAAATAAAACTGAAAGTGTGACATGAGTTTCATGATGTCATACTGAAAACATTAAATTAGCTTAATGAAATTTATAATGGGACTGAGATGTAGCCAAGCTAGTAGACTGATCAACTACCGTGTACAATCCCTGGGTTTGATTGCCAGCATTGCATGAAACTGAGTATTTTGGTTGTCTTAATTACTATTCTACAGTGATTAAGAGACACTATGACTAAGACATCTTAAAGAAGAAAACACTTAATTGGGGGCTTGCTTACAGATTAAGAGGGTGAGTCCATGACCATTGTGATGGGAAGCAGACAGGCGTGGTTCTGGAGAAGCAGCTGAGAATGCACATCTAAGCCAAAAGCTGCAGGAAAATGTGTGTGTGTGTGTGTGTGTGTGTGAGAGAGAGAGAGAGAGAGAGCCTGACCTCACCTCTTGAAACCTCAAGCCCCAGTTATACTCCCTCTCTAAGAAGGCCACACCTCCTATTCTTTGTAAGTGGTTCCACTACTATCTGGGGACCAAGTATTCAAGCATATGAGCCCGTGGGAGCCATTCTCATTCAAACCACTACACTGGCATTAATCTATAATCCTAGAATTTAAAAGGTGGGTCCAGGAGGGTCACAAATTAAAGGTTATTCTCAGGCACATGTTTAGTTCAGCCCACCCTGCTGAGAGAGTGGGAGGAAAGAGTGCAAAGAGAGAGACAACGAGACAGAGGAATAGAAAGAGGGTAAGGAGGGGAAGAAGACAAGAAAAAAGGAAAAGAGGAAAGAAAGGAGGGAAGAAAGAAGAAAAGATAGTTCTTCCTATACTCTTACTGTCTCTAGAAAATTGCCACCTACCCACCCATAAACACACACACAAACACACACACACACACACACACACACACACGAAAAACGGGATAGAAAATATTAACTTTTGCAAAGGTTACCGTGTAACCTACATGTAGCAATTCAGAAAATACAGAAATTCATAGGATGGATTGAACATTTTCTTCTCTCTATCAGGGAAAGAAAATAATGCTTGCTTTTAGACAGCTGGTATAGATGTTCTAGCAGGGGAGTGGAACAAGGAACATAACCTTGACCTATCTTGGTCCTCTGTCGGGGAAGTTTGTCCTGATTGAAGGAGTATAACTTCAGGAATGACAGACGTTTAGCAGGGAGAGTGGAAGGGGATGGGACACAAACCTAAGCCAGTCAGATCAGCTGAATCAATCCTGTCGATCAACTGGGTGACAGAATTTACAATCATATTGCACTCACATCCAGTGCTTTACTTTTTAAAAGTGTGATGACAGATTAATGCTTCTCAGGTGACAGGAAGGTGAATACTGCTTTAAGACTAATTTCCAAGCGAAAGAAAAGAGGCTGTTATTTAGGATCTCAAAAGACTGGCACCAAATAACACACAGGGTTACAAAGTAAAATTGAAACTCTAGTGTCCAAGATGCCATTTTAATCAAATAGAACACCAAGATGCTAAAAGTAAAACCCATCGTCCTGCATAAACTCAGAAACTGGAAATTGGGCGTACAGAAGTAAGCAAGATTGGCTGTTGATAAACAAATTGCTTCCTCGGTGTCACAGATGATAGACTACTAAGTTACACTGAGAAAGTCACATTGTTTCCTTTTGCTTCCCAGTGGCAGCAATTAAATTAGACTTAGTAATTTATTTGACTTAGATTTGTCAGTCTTTACCATTTACCTGACTTTTATAACATCAGGACTTTGGGTGAAGCTATGTGCATGAGAGAATAATGCATGCCTTCTTATGGCTTCCTTCTAAAGCAAGACAGATAACTACTTTAGAACATTATGTCAGAAAGGAGTGCTTGGAATCATGTGAAGAGGAGAGAGAACTGTGGGTGAATACCACTATATAATATGTAACTTGCACCTCTCTTAAAAAGTAAAATTTAAAATGACATCTAAATTAGGTGAGAAAGTAAATCATTCAAATAGCAGGAAAATGTGTGAATCACAATGAACAGCACCAACAGTACCCATGGTCCATAAGGAGTTCAAGAAACACTGGCGAAGCCATATGATCTGTCTTTGCATGGCTCCTTCAGTCCTGGGCCTTCATCTGCCACTGAGGCTGCACCTTCACCAATGACCTTTCCTGATCTCTCAAAGTGCCAAGCTTAGCTGCCCCCATGACCTCTTCATGCCTTCAAAACTAGTACAACCTGGGTGACTCTTACACATCACCAAGTCCATGAAAACGTGAAGTCCAACCATTGCCACCTCTGGAAAACAGCTTCTCTGTGCTCTCAGGACACAAATCCCAGAAGATTTCACCGCAGTGATGTTGGTCTCTTCTTAATCACCATTAATTTCTTAGCTCCAGTTGACCAGCATCAAGTATCCCAGAAAAGCAAAGTTCTGCTTTAGTAGTTCTGGTATCTTGTCAATCACAACTGATTATTCAGCCCCAGATAACTAGACCAAAGGATCTTAATTCAAAAAACAAATGTCTCTGATAGAGTCTTTAAACTTCCCTCTGAAACTTCACAAGCCAGGCTTCCATCTTCTGCACTGCTCTTAACATTCTTATCTTCCAAGCACCCACAGAACATGCCACAGAGCTTTAAACACTCAGTAGCTCTTTTAGCCCGAAGTTCCAAAGCCCTACCATAACCTTCCCCAAAACATGGTGAGGTCTGTCACAGAAATACACCCATTTTTTGTACCCATTTGTTTAAGTTAGGGTTTCTATTGCTGCGATAAAACACCATGATCAAAAGATAAGTCAAGAGGAAAGGGTTTATTTTGCTTGCATTTGAGCATGGCTGTTCATCACTGAAGGAAATCAGGACAGGAACTCAAACAGGGCAAGATCCCAGAAGTTGGAGCTGGTACAGTGGCCATTGAGGAGAGCTGCTTACTTGCTCAGTCTACCTTCTTATAGAACCCAGGACCAACAGCCTAGGGATGACATTACCCACTACAAACTGGGTTCTGCCCCATTGATCACTAAATGAGAAAATGCCTCACAGCTGGATCTCATCAAGGTGTTTCCTCAATTGAGGTTCCTTCCTCTGATGACTCTGGCTTGTGTCAAATTGACATACAAAAAAAGCCAGTACAATGCACTTATGGCTTGTAAATTTAAACCTCTGGGCACACTGCTGTTCTAGGAATTTCATACTTGTCATATTCCCTCACATATTTTGTTTATAAACAGAAGAATTCAGTTTTGTGTTTCAGTTATAGTTGGTCCTGCTGCTGTGGCTCTCAATGTGCACTGCAGCTGCCACAGGAGTGAAAATGTATCGATCATCAACTGTATCATTGAACATGTATCTTGTAACAATCTTATCTAAAAGGTTGTATCACTCCAATTTCCACTTTTAAAGGTGAATCTAAGAATGAAAGAGGGAAAATCTGCATACAATAAACATGTTCAAGTCATAAATAGCTAGAAACTGGAAACAACTTAGAAGTGCCTCAACTGAAGAATGAATAAAGAAAACGTGGTGTATTTGCATGATGTAGTTTTACTCAGCTGTTGAAAATAATGACATCATGAAATTTGTAGGCAAATGGATGGAACTAGAAAAGAAAAAAAAAACATCCTGAGTGAGCTTAACTCAGACCTAGAAAGACAAACATGGTATGTACTCACTTACAAGTTGAAATTAACTGATAAGTAAATGATAATAATGCTATAATTCACAGGCCCAGAGAAGCTAAGTAACAAAGAGAGCTCAAGGAGGAATAGATTTTTCTTGTGGACTGCGGTCAGGTGGAGATGGGAAGAAGAGGGATTGGGGTAGGTTGGGGGACAGAAGAAGAGAGTACAGAGAAAGACAACTGGAATTGGGACATTTGGGGTGGGGTTGTGGAAACCTAGTTCAGTGGAAACTCCCTTGAATCTACAAGGGTTACCCTAGTCAAGACTCTTAGTAGCAGGGTGAGCAAGGGTCTCTGACTCTCTTGCCTGTTCCTGGGACATTTTTCCTCCAACTGAGTTGCTTTGTCTGGTGTTGATATGAAGTTCTGTGCCTAGTCTTATTGTAGCTTGTTATGCCATGTTCAGTTGATATCCCTGGGAGGACTACTCTTTTCTGAAGAGAAACAGAGGAGCAGTGGATCTAGGGAGGGTGGGCGACTAGAGGGAAGAAATGGAGGGGTTGCTGTGATTGGAATACATTGTATGAGAGAAGAATGAAAAGGAAGGAAGGAAGGCAGGCAGGCAAAAAAAGAAAAAGAATAGACTTAATGAAATGGCAATATTTAAGTAGAATCAGAAAAAATTTAAAATATCTTGAAAGATAAATGAGAGAAAGTGAGAAAAACCAGGGAATTAATGACTTAAAATATTAAAAAGGAAGTTAGAGACATGTTTTATAAAATCCTTGATCTCGGGTCACTGGTCCCTTCCCTTAGGACTGATGTGATACTATGCTAACATTCTAATAATTATAAATGAAATAAAATTCATAGAAAGAATGTCAAGTATAGTAGTTTACACCACAATAATGTTTGTGGCCAAATTCAGGAATCTTCTAAAACAAATGGGAAATTATTAATATATGCTACTTCTATCTAACAGCATTGAAGCAACTATGACGTTTCCAGTAAACTTTACTGTAAGCAGAACATTTTATCAAACATTATTATTAGTCCCAAATTGAAATAGTGCATGATTTTCACCTTGAAATTCCCCCAAAATCAGATAGTTTCCTTGAATCTGTGATGGTCTGACTTCAGTGTTACAGTTAAATGGCACAAGCATTTTTAAACACTTAGCTTCTATTTGATCTTATGTTTTCAAATAGTTTTCTATCTTTTTCTTTTGGGGTGGGGGAAGGGTCATCAAGAGTACCAGACTGTTCATATTTTAGCATGAGAAATCAAAGTAAATCAAAAAGTTTGGTCACTCCAGCTAAATTTCATACTTTCCGTAAAAGCGCTGTTTTAGCTGTTCAATTGAAAGAGCAGAAAATTAACGCACAAAAATCTAAACTTCAATTTCAAGATTTCAAGTTAAAGACAGATGAGTGGAAAACCGGAATTTCAAAATAAAATACTGAGGATCAATTACATACCATGATGCAATTAATTATTCAAAGTATTTGTGCAGAAAGAATATGATTCATAAAGGTGTGGGGGTTCATAATCAGCTACGTGGATATTTAGATTAAACTTTCACTTACCATATCTACTATATGGTTATTCTTTTTTCAATTATTGGTCTTACATGATAACTTCCATCTCTATGTTAAATGGTAATTAAATTTTTATTTCTCCTCTGAATCTATTGCTTTAATTAGATTTTCCTATTGTCTAGATGGGATATTAGGAAACAAATGATGCTATGACCTTCCTAGGGCCCGAGAAATGTAATTGCAGAGGTTATAGGAAGAGAGCATGTTAATGCAGAGAAACAGCTTTACTCTGCACTGAGATGTCTCAATCTGTTGCAACCACCATCAAGCCAGAAGCAAATAGAGTTTTCCCAAGTTGCCATAACCACTTCAGACTTGTCTTCATGTCTCAGACTAACACTGTGAGCAGTTAAATATTTTGCTTGTTTTTTGTTTTTATAAAAAGATACTCTGAATTTTCAATGAGGAGAAAAATCTCTTCTCAATCATTCCACACAAATAGATGCATTTCTCAATTCCTCTTACACCTGTGGACCAACCAATGGTCACATGGTTCCATAGGTCACCCAAATTACTGGCCTTCCTTTTCTAAACACTAGTCTTCTTGATAAGTATTTACAAAGGACAGATAGATTTTAAGCCATAAAACTTCAGCTAAATAAAGAGAGGGTTTTTTTTTCAAAATATCCTCTCTGAATGTTCTCTCCTGAATGCTGATCATGAACTAAGATTCATTGTCTCCTAAATTTCAGAGCCTAAATAATGAAACGACAAATTGCTTTTCTTCAGCTTGAATTACTGCCCAAACTTAATTTATCCTCTTCATGTTCAAATTCTAGAATCCTCATTTAAAATGTAGTCTCCAGTTAATTCAACTAATTAGGCAAATCACACAGAAAGCTGTGGGACAAAAACCATTAGAGGTGAAATTGCATTTCTATTTCAAATCTTCTCAAATAAACCAAGCTGCTATTAGTTTCCTTGCCATTTTCCCTGTGTTCAGCATAGACTAATGTCAAGTGGTCAAATTTTCATTTATATTTTTGCTCTACAGTCATTATTTTTATTTATAGGCTGCAAAGGTGACTAATGATTGAAAAACACTTGAAATAATAGTTTCCAAGCTACGTCCTGTGCAGTAATTTATGTAAAATTAACTGAGCATGCACCCTAAGCACTGGGGACACACTGTTTAAAATAAAGATAATGAAATCCTTACAAAAATTTCACTTATATTTTCATACGTTTAGAGGTAATAAATAAGTGAGGATTGCGCACAAGTGATATGAAGAAAATAAATTTGAATTTGTAGTAATGAGAAAGCAAAATCACAGTATTTTGTCAATTAGTAGGAAAAAGTGGTTTCTTTGCCTAGTAGGCATGATGTCTGAGGCTCAGTTCCCAACAACACGAGAGAGAGAGAGAGAGAGAGAGAGAGG
>LOJH01015423.1:364-23819 GCA_001685095.1 Ellobius talpinus | reverse complement strand
GCCTGCGGGTCGGTGCAGCAGCGGGGCGTCCCTGGGTCCTGACCTGGGGGAGATGTGCTGGCCGGGCGGTCACGGTCATGCGGGTAGAACGAGTGTCAGACTCGGGAGAGGGGGACAGCTGGAGCAGATGTTCATGGAGCCCTTGGGTACGAGTGTTCACGCCCAGACGTTGCCTTGCCGCAGGATCTCTAAAGTGATGGAGAAGGGCCCGATGTAGGCTGCAGTTTGACCCAAAGCCAGGATCCGCGAGGATACGGCAGGTTATGCCCCCTCCTAGTGGGCCAGGAGGATGCGAGATCAGTGCAGGCAAAGCTGGCCCTCAAAAAGTCAGTCGGTCTACCCGTACGTCTTATCTTTCTCCTAAGGGGCGGAGGCTCATTGATACTGACGCCCTTACCTTGCTTGCGCCTCTTTTGGAATTTTTGGTTTGAGTGACGAAGACCGGACCTTCGAGGTTCAAAGTTAAACAGTGGACTTCTGAGGTAGGAGTGGCTAATGTATTCCATCTAAGGTAATCATGGAATATGTCCTTACTTGAGGACGTGCCTTTTCCGGCTAGGTTCTGTAAAGTCACAAGAAACGCTTGTTTCTGGGCTTTACTACTAATACTAAGTCTTAGTGTGCAGTCAGAGCATCTGGCAAAGTGGGGAAAACGTTTGTTTGTTTACTTGTGAATTTATTTTTTAATTTAGGGCCAAGACTTGGATATTCCGTGAGGTTGGGCCGCATTTTGTGGGCTTTGTTGTAGTGCTTTTCTAGAATCCGATACATTTGTCAGGAAGCAGGCGTGGAAATTAGTACGTGAAGAGCAGAAAGAAACTGCATAAACTTGTGTGTATGTCATGGCTATTTCAAGGAAAAGTGTGAGCCTGTGGGGGAACGTCGCGCGCACTCACAACGCTAGTACATTTAGTCTAATTTGTAGACCACGAGCTACATTCTGGGATCAGTATCTGCGCTGTTAAACCCATATGAAATGCTAGTATCTGAAATGGGACTATGTTTTAACTCACAAAGTAGTAATTCTTTACTATTAATACTTTGGTCAGAGAACTTCAAACTGAAGAGGAGATGCTTAGAAGGGGGTCATGTATAATGAGGTGCTGGGTAGAGAACCTGTGTTCTAGTGCGAGGTGATGGAGCTCATGTGTGCTGGGAGGTTAGGAAAGCAGGTTACATCCTGTGGGATTTAAAGTGACTGCAGTAGAGGTTAGGGTTCTTACCCTCCGGCATGTATTGATTAGTTTGAGGTCAGTGTAGATACTGTACAATCAAAGATTGGAATGTGTGCCACAGGCATGGGCTGGATAGACTGGAGGAATCAGAGCCTCCTTTCTGTAATTGGCAGTGCTGGGTGGGCCTAGTCGGAGACAAGATGAGAATTTAAGAGTTCCAGTACATTTAGCTGTGTGGTGGTGGTGTATGCCTTTAAGGCCAGCCTGGTCTACAGAGTGAGTTCCAGGACAGCCAATGCTGTTACATAGAGAAAACCATGTCTCGAAAAGGTGGGGGGGAAGAATTTCAGTAAATTTAAATTTTCAAACCCTTGAAGAATCAGAAGTGTTTGCTGTATACTTTTATTTGGCTAAGTAGGCATATGTTTCTTATATACTTTGTTTTAGGTAGGTTCTTTTATTATTGCAATACAGCACAGATGCTATTTACTTAGCTTTTATAATCTGCCACATAGCCCCACTGGTGTCCCTTGTAATTGCTGTGATTCCTGCCCTGTGAATGCTTTGCATAGTCACAGAAATGGGAGGTGCTCATGAGAGAAGATGGTTTATAATTATGCTTACTTTTGACATACCTTTGTGACATTGCTCAGTTTGTATCTCCAGGTAGGTGCGGTTCTCAGTGTTTGGATTGGTGCACAGGATTTTGTGTAATTTTTTCTACCTGAATATCAAAAATATGAATTTACACCTAGCAAGGGAAAGTGGCAGGATTACAGTGCTCCAGGAATTCGGCTGGATGAAAAATCTGATATGCCTGATGGAATACAGGTGTGGGCTTGGGATTAATTTGTAATCAATTGGGGCCCTTTCTGATAACAATTCAGATTATAATTCAGCAGAATCAACTTTAATAGTGATGAATAATGTTCAAGCTTTTGGTCGTGAAGGGTGGAGAATTGAAAGTGATTTTGACTTAGATTTAAACTAATTTACCTTCTGAAACCTTAAGCCAATCTTTCAGACCAGTTTGCAGTGTTTAGTTTCTGATTTTAAAAAGAGAACGTATAAGAGAAGCCAGTAGACATGGTTTAAAGTTTTCAGACTTTAAATCCAGGCCCTGAGTAAAAGTATTTTGTAGCTGTCATTTATTACTGTATTGAGCAGTGCAAGATGCTGGAAAGGCAAATGGTAAAGTTCATTATGCAAGACAGAAAAAAAGGAATAAGTTCAGACAATGCCTACTACATCCTTATGCCTTACTAATAATTGCTGTCTTTTCAAAATTAAGACCCACAATAAGAAACACACATTCCAGCAAGACTGTCAATGAATGTCACAATACGTGAATTTATATAGTATCCGTGCTTCCTGTCTTATCCAGCAACTACTTTCATGTCATTTTCTATTTTTAATTAATTTTAACTGTTCTTAGCAACAAGATTGATTCCATGATTGAATGAATGTGTTGTGACCCCCTTGAGACACTGGCATGTTTGGTATGATTGAAATGTAGAGGGGAAAATGGAGTGTTTTCGTTAGAGATGATATTTGCTAATTGGCTTCATTTTTAAAAGCCAGGCCCCTAACTTTCTTAAACCCTCCACCAGGTACAAGGCCTTCTTTTACTAAATTTGTTGGTTTTTACTTTCATCAGTAGATAAGTCACTTTCTTAGTGAGTATGTGTGAATTCCTGCTGGCACCAGGGGACTCAGTGGCTGGTTTTCTTTTCAGCTTTTGCATTGTGTGTTTGTGTGCACTTGTGTGTGCCATGGCATGAGGGCAAAGGTCAGAGTACACCCTGCAGGTGAGGATTGGTGAGGCTTAGATCCAAGTGCATTCACCCCCTGTATCATCTCACAGGCCCTAGTTTTTACATCTTAATCGTGATTGATTTTTATGGGTAATAGTCTTCATTGTGTTCATTAGTTTTCCTGTAACAGCTAAAGCTTACAAGTGTCTCTGTTGGCCATCAGTGGTTTTGCAAGGGACTCTTCAAATAGGAATGTCAAAACTATTAATTGGCCAGCAAATGTGGGAAGAGTGGTTAGCTCGGATCATCTTGCTATTATTTATTCGATTGAGAATCTTTTTGTCAGACAAGAAGTTGTTAAGTTTATTTTGTTGTTTTTGGTTTTTTTCCAGCAGAGGACCTTTGCCCTGAGCTGTAACTTCACCCCCTTGTGGGTGATGTGGACAGGACACACATTTTAGCCAGCCCTCTGCTTCTACTGACTTTCCAGTCTTGGTAGCTGTAAAACTTCAGGAGCCTTCCACATCTAACACTTTTAAATTGGACTTCTAGCCCTGTAGTTTGCTGAGAGAAAAGCAACTATCCTAGCAAAATGCAGGCCCTCTTTTTTACTAACATGGAAACATCAGAAAAGACATCTGGGGATAGCAACCTTCAGGAAGTTATTAGACATTGTCAGTGACATTCTGCCTTATGTTTTATAGAATGAAATAGTGTAACAGAATCTTGCATATAAATCACCATGATTTATGGCAAGAAATCAACAACAGGTTCTTTGTTACCTTTAAGCCTGTGGATGGTGAAGAGGGTATTTATGGGTTTTCTTTTTGACTAACTAGAAAATGTGGTTAGTTGTTTCTCTCATGTTTGCTTTGTGCTTAATTCTGTTCCTCCTTAGCTCACATAATTACAAGGGGTTCATGCTTGAAACTTACTTTTAAAGAAACAATTGCATAAAAGTTGGTTGCCAGTGAGTAAAAAAAGGTTTAAGTGTTTGAAGAAGTTAACAAGAGTCGTTTTAATAGATATTACAATTACTTCCCAGAATTATGTGGAACAATGAAATAGTCCTATCTGAAAGATGCTGCACACCGGCCAGACGGCATCCTTTTATTAGCTGAAGGTGAACTGTGTGCTAAGTGTTCATGTGTGGTGTTCCCTCCAGGATCCAAGGGCCGTGTAGCTACAATGTTGTCAAGACTCTTCCGCATGCATGGCCTCTTTGTGGCCTCCCATCCCTGGGAAGTTATTGTGGGAACGGTGACACTTACCATCTGTATGATGTCCATGAACATGTTTACTGGCAACAACAAGATCTGTGGTTGGAATTATGAGTGTCCAAAATTTGAAGAGGTTAGTGAGATTTGATTCTGACTAAAGTAAGTTACATTGCAATTTCTAAAGAATGTCTCCTTTTTAGAGAGCATATAAGCAAAAAGAGTTCTTCCCAAGTGAAGTCTTTGTTGGTGGGCTTACCTTAGATTCTCAGCTGTTCACATGGTGTGGATTGCACTTAAAATGTTTTTTTAATACTAGTGAGTGTAATTGCCTCTGAGAAATATACTTTGTGTAAGGACTGTCAGGGAAAAATGAATTGTGAAGACTTACAGACAGATTGTTTAAAAATTGCTTTCCATTTTTTTATTTCTGTTGGCTGTTTTGATTTGGTTGTCCTATGCTGGCATTTATGTTCTTGTGATAATATGTAAGCCAGTGACTCAGAATAAAAGTGGTGTTTTTGTGCTTCCTGAGAGCTTTCTCTCCTGGCCGGCAGGATGTCCTGAGCAGCGACATCATCATCCTCACCATAACGCGGTGCATCGCCATCCTCTATATCTACTTCCAGTTCCAGAGCCTGCGTCAGCTCGGCTCCAAATATATTTTGGGTAAGACTGGTTTTCTTCCTTGCATGCTGTCAGGCTTGATTTGCTGACCAGAGTGTTGGATACATTTACTAGTTCCTTGAGTCTTCTCAGTAAATATTCTCAGATTTGAGGCCTCAGTAATCTAGAGAATAAAGTGATATTCTTAGCAGAATATTGTATGAGACTGAATGTTAGCATCTGTGTAATAAAGAGTTCTGAGTGTTGAATTTTGCCATTTCAGGTATTGCTGGGCTGTTCACAATTTTCTCAAGCTTTGTCTTTAGCACAGTCGTCATTCACTTCTTAGACAAAGAACTGACAGGCTTAAAGTAAGTATTTAAAGTGCGGGTGTATATGTTCTCCAAAATGTATTTCAAGAACCTTTATTCCCTGTGTGTTAGAAAGGTGATGTCTAAATTTAAAAGTTTAGAAAATGGGAAATTTTTTATGGACTCGCTGTTAGCTATTTAACTGTTAGCATTTGATAAATATTCTGTCCCATTTATTTCAGACATTTTTTGAGTGTCATACTATATATGCGGTCTTAAGTATTTTTTGCCCGATGTTCTTCTGCATCTTTTCATGTCCTTAATATTAAGTTATTTGTGCTGGCTATATAGTATTCTATATATCTGTTTTGTAGTTTGTTAATCTAGTGTTGGATTAATTGATTTTCTTCATAAATATGACAGTGAATAATATCTTTATAGACAGTTTTTTTGTTCATGCTCACCGTTACCTCCTAGCGATTCATTTCAGGGGTATCATGGTGGCTGTGGGTTTGCTTATTTGAAAACTTTTATAAGCCTTTTGCTTTGGGGGAGGTGGGGTAAATTTTTAGTACTGTTATCACCAATTTGTATATTGTACATTTTTCTCAATGTTAATTCAAGTAATTTTTATACTAGAATAACACTTTGCTGAAAAATATTGACAGGTGTCTCTGTATGCTCATTTACATCTTAACATGGTGAAGTGGTATTAGTTGAGCTGGGCATAATGGCAATCAGTGCCTGTAATTCTAGTCCTTGAGAGATGGAATCAAGAGGATCTGGGGTTCAAGGCCAGTTTCAGCTACATAGAAAGTTAGAGGTCAGCCTTTGTCTCAAAAAAGTAAAACAAAATGAAGTTCAACAAGTATTTTGAGCATCTCTTAGCTTTGAGGCTTGCAAAGACTCCTAGCATTAAGTATGGCACTGCAAGGTCATGCTAAGTGTGTGGTGTGGGAAGGGTTACTGCAAAGAACATTCTAAACCATATTTTCCCTGTATTAAATGGGACTTGTCTTGATTTGCTTTCCCCAGTGAAGCTTTACCCTTTTTCCTGCTATTGATTGACCTTTCCAGAGCAAGTGCTCTAGCAAAGTTTGCCCTGAGTTCAAACTCACAGGTGAGTATTGTTTAATGAGATTTTGTCATTGTTCAAAATGTAACAGTTGCCTCAAGCTTTTAGACTGAAGTTGTAAGACTGGTTTGTGAGTGTCTCACTCACTTCCCCGTTTTCCCTTTGAGAGTCTCCTGAAATTACAGTGCGGAGGCCTGGATATAGAAACTACCTGTCAATCACTTAGGGAATAGAGTGTTTTGGTTACTTTCCTCATTGCTCTGACCAAATACCTGGCTTAGAGCAGTTTAAGAAAGAAGGGTTTCTTTTGGTTTATGGCCCCAGGGGATATAGTTGATCATGGTGGAGAAGGCATTCTAGCGGGACTGTGTTCCGTCTAGGAAAGGAGTGTGCGCAGGAGGTTGGGCCAGGCTGTGAAACCATAAAGCCCACACTGATTCTCTTTTTCCGATGAGGCTCCATATCCTTGCTCTTCCCAAGAATCATGACTTCTTGGGGACCGAGTGTTCAAACACATGAGCCCTTGGTAGGCATTTCACATTAAACTAGATCTGGTGCCTAGAGTCTCAGTCACATTTGTTTCTAAGCCCCTCAGATTAGCATCTCCCTTCTTAAGCTTCATTATGTTTAACAACCTTGTATCAGTACTTTTCGAGACAGACTCTGTGTACCTCAGACCATCCTGAATTGCAGTGATCTCCAGCCTTGGTCAGCTGAGCTCAGAGATTGCAGGCATGCACCACCATGTCCTACTTAGATAAGGACTTTTTATAACTATCCTTCAGAGACAGGCATTGAACCTAGGACCTTTTACAGGCTTGGCAAGTGCTCAGTCACTGAGCTACCCCCTCCCACAAGCTGTGAAGTGGTTCAGTTATGTATTGGATAATGACTTATGATCATTTGAACATTTTGATAAGAAAATTATCTAGGTTTTATTGTACTAATGTGACCTCAAAGAATTCTCAGGTAAGCTTATGTCAATGGGAGCCAAAATATAAAACATTAATTAGGTGGAATTTAAATGGTCAGATTAACCTACCACCTCAAAGGAATATTCCTTAGAAGTCTGTCACTCAGTGGGAAGGGAAGCAGGGTCCTAATAGATGTTTGTGTTGATGGTGTGGTGAATTGTACTACTGCGCCATTCTGCCCTTGAATGTATGCTACCATATCACATCTGTTCTTTGAGGAGTAAAATAAGTGTAATGTAGGACGCAGGATGCTCTAGCATTGTAAAGGATTAAGTTGTGCTTTACAACCACCAATGTGTTTGGTCTGTGCTTTAGGATGAAGTAAGGGAAAATATAGCTCGTGGAATGGCAATTCTGGGCCCCACATTCACCCTTGATGCTCTTGTGGAATGCCTTGTAATTGGAGTTGGCACCATGTCAGGTTTGTAAACAATTTCTAATACGCTTACAATTAAGTAGCTCATTACAAGGAAGCTAGAAGGTCTTGGATTTACTTTGTTTTTCTTGAATTCTAACTTAAATGACTTGAGCTATAAATACTACTAGTGTGAGGGTGTGTGTGTATGTGTGTGTGTGTGGTAAAAATGTTGCAGCAGGAGCAGGTTACTGCTGTTTTCCTATTTCACTGTCTTCTCTTTCTGTGTTCCACTTCGTGGTATTGTGTGTTCTGCGGCTGGATTATAACTAAGACTGTATCCCACAGCTGCTTTGGAAATCCCTTGCTATTGCCTAGGCTAAATTAGTAACTTGGTTCCTTTATTTTAATTGTCACATTGGACGTTGCAGGAGTCCAGATAGGAATTAGGTTCATCTAATCAGGTGGTTGGGAAGGTTTAATTAGATACTAAGCTGTACATCTTAGCATGACAGCACTAGCCTCAACGTGCTTCCTCATCCTTAATTGAACACTAGAGAATTAATGCTGATACCAAACAGAACTCCATTATGTACAATAAAAACTATGGTCTGGCATGGAAATTTGCCAGAATAAACGTATCTTGCTATCATGAAGTTTCCTGGTCATTAAGCTCCATTCTATGGCTTTTTCATGAAAACCATATATGTGCATGCGCGTATGTGCGTGCGTGTCCTCCATGTCCCCTGGAGCTGGAGTTAGAGGTGGCTGTGAGCTATCTGACGTGGATGCTGGGAACCAAACTCTAGTCCTCTGTAAGGGCAAGAGTCAGTCTTGGTTGTTGAGCTCTCTACCACTCCAGCCCCTAAGTATATATCTTTGGGGGAAGTTTCTGATAGTAATGATAGATATTCATTGTTGCTGTTCAACAATTTTTTTCCCAAGAAAAGAAACCCATGTAGTCATAAAGTTTACATGGCTCCTGTTAGGGCTACTGCTCAGTGGTTCATCTGTAGCACAATGATTTTGTAGACTTTAGATGCACTCTTTGGAAGCTAGGAAGATGGCCCAGAGGGGAAGCACTTCTGTGCAAGCCTGAGAGCCTGAGTCGGGACCTCGGGAGCTCATTTAAACCTGGCGTGATAGCACGTCTGCCTTCCCAGTGCTCCTGTGATAGGTGGGAGGCAGAGCTAAAGAGTATTCCCATCCAAGGTCCAGCTAGCCTGGTGGAAGCTGTGAGCATCGAGGAGACTGTCTCCAATAACAGACTCAGGACAGACAGCTGATACTGTCCTCTGACCTCCATGCGTGCTGTGGTACATGCACCCCCATAATCACACACACTTTAAAAACTGACCTAAAAGGTTTAATTTTGAGTTTTAATGGACATATCATCATGTCACCACCACGAAAATCAAATGCTGATCAGGTAAAAACACAGTTACCCGATTTTCTTGAAGCAGAAGAGTGTATGCGTTGTTGAAGATGGACCAGGAAATTACAGGCCGTGAAACAAAGGCTGCTTGTTTGAATGTGGTGTGGAAAGCAGTAGGGTTGATACTTTGTCTTGAAGGGGTTAGAGAAGTGAACACGAGAATTGGATGTATAGTTGCACAAGCCACTGAGGATGTATATATCTGTGTAGAAATAGGGATGTGGCTTAAATGAGGAAGTAACTCCACTGCCACCACCCTTTTTACAGTGCAAGGGGTTGAACCAGAACTTACCCATGCTTGGGGGACGTTCTACCACCCAGTTAGAACCATGTCCTGGCAGTAACACTTCAGAAAAGCCAGTACGAAAGAAAAAGGTCAGGCTAGGTGTAGCTCAGTGGTAGCATGTACTTGCATATGGGAAGGTCTAATTCCTAGCACACAGACGCAACATTCACAGCCTTTAGACATCTTTGAACTGCTGCTATCTCCTTGTGTAGTACCAAAGTGGCAGAAAGACTTCTTGGGACAGTAAGGAAGAATGATGATTACATGAGTTTAGAAAAAAAGTTGATGATTAATTTGTGAAAAGCATTATTATTAGTTCACTTTTCTTATTTGCTTTTATTAAAAAAGACAATTGTTTTTAACTTATATTCAGTGTAAATTTTTATTTTGAGTGGAAGAGTAGGAGTTGGTGATCTTAATTTCCTTTCTGGCCTCTATAGTTCTGGTACTTTCTATTTGACATTACCAAATGACTTCTGAAACATTTTGTGGTGAAATGTTTGTTAATTTTCAATCTTGATTTCTTAACATTTTTCACCTTACCATTTTCAGGCAGGCCAATGAAATGAAACTGTTAGGATCAGTAGGTACTGAAGTGTTATGGGGATTTGAACTTAGGTCATGCAAGGGATATTTACTTAGATATCACATCAGGAAGGCATAACTGCTTATTATCCTTTGACAAATTGCCCTGTGTACGAAGGTGAATTGCTTTTATGATAATAAGTGAGTCTAGATTGGTGGCGTGAAGTTACTCCTGTAGAGTAGCTGGTCCTCTAGCTTCTTGGCTCATTCAGTGATACCATTTTATAAAAGAATTGGAATCACATTTGTTGGCAAGATGCATTGAGCACTAGCATTATGTGTGGCATTGTAATGTTGGAGACATGGGAGAAGTCTTGGTCTGTGTCCTTGAGGGATCAAGAGTTTCATAACTGCTGTGCCTGAAGCCTTAGTGTCATCATTGAGTTGCTAATTTCCAGTAAATGATAAAAGACTTCATGTAGTAAGACTTGCCCCGATTTGTCTACCCGTGGGAAGAGCCTTTAAGATAAATGGTGTGTCAGAGACCCACACTTCAGTTGCCGTGTATTTCATTTTCTCCGAGCAGGGGTGCGCCAGCTCGAAATCATGTGCTGCTTTGGCTGCATGTCTGTGCTTGCCAACTACTTCGTGTTCATGACATTCTTCCCAGCTTGTGTGTCCCTGGTCCTAGAGGTAAGAACGGCTTTTCTGGTGACACTAGTTTAGAAGAGTATTGCTTCTCTTTCTGTCACCTCACCTAAATTGACTGTACTCCTCCTAATGCAATGCTGCCTTACTTTGTAGCTTTCTCGGGAAAGCCGCGAAGGTCGTCCAATTTGGCAGCTCAGCCACTTTGCCCGAGTTTTAGAAGAAGAGGAGAATAAACCAAACCCTGTAACCCAAAGGGTCAAGATGATTATGGTAATGGCATTTTTCTTTTCCAGTATCCATAGTTTCAATATTTCTTATGCTTTCGGTATTTGAGGACTTTTGTTTGTTTTTAGTTTCCTGTCATGTTTACATAATATTTGGCCCTTTCAGTGGTATTCCAGTGTTCTCTCTTTTCTCTGAATTTACTCTTTTTTCTTTGAAATTCTGGGACTTTAGTGTGTTTTGAGACAAGATCTCACTAGCTGGCTTTAAAGTTGAAATCTTCCTGCCTCAGCCTCCTGAGTGTGGGGATTCCAGGTGAATGGCACTATGCCCCTCCAGGCCTCTTGGTCTTTCTTATTCTTGCTTTCCTACATAGATTTTTGAAAGCCATTAAAAAAATTATTTATTATGTATACAGTGTTCTGCCTGCATGTATGCCTGCGTGCCAGAAGAGGGCACCAGATCTTACTACAGATGGTTGTGAGCCACCATGTGATTGCTGGGAACTGAACTAAGGACCTCTGGAAGGGCAAGCAATGCTCTTAACCTCTGAGCCATCTCTCCAGCCCCTGAAAGCCTGTTCTTTGGAATGATTGAGCAGTGATGGGAACACTGCTTTTATTAGCCACATAACAAACTGGGGGCTTTCTTATGATAAGGTGAGGCCAAGGAAGATAATGTCTGGTTCTGGGCTTGTGAGGAATGAGAAAGAAGAGGCTGCACAGCTGAAGATGTATTTCCTTCAGTCTTTAGGCTTGGTTCTTGTTCACGCTCACAGTCGCTGGATAGCTGACCCTTCTCCTCAGAACAGTACAGCAGAACATTCCAAGGTCTCCATGGGGCTGGATGAGGATGTGTCCAAGAAAATTGAGCCAAGTGTTTCTCTCTGGCAGTTTTATCTCTCCAAGTAAGTTGACTGAAACCCACAGTATTCTGTGCTCTAGCAAGTTGTGCTTTGACATTTATGTTTCTGAACTGACATGTTAATCTGATTGCTTTCATTCAGGATGATCAGCATGGACATCGAACAAGTGATTACCCTGAGTTTAGCTCTCCTGTTGGCTGTCAAGTACATTTTCTTTGAACAAGCAGAGACAGAATCAACGCTCTCATTAAAAAATCCTATCACGTCTCCTGTGGTGACCCCCAAAAAAGCTCAAGACAACTGTTGCAGACTTGAGCCTCTGCTTGTGAGAAAGAACCAGAAGCTTGCATCTGTGGAGGAGGAGCCAGGAGCGAACCAGGATAGAAAAGGTACTTTCCTGATCTTTTCATTTCCATTCCTCCTGTCCGAGCATGGACCCTGGAACTTGAGTTCATATGAAAGTGATTACAGGGTTTTGAGATGTCTTTTTGCCTCTCACAGTTGAGGTTATAAAACCGTTAGTGGCAGAAACTGAGAGTGCGAGCAGAGCTACGTTTGTGCTTGGCGCCTCTGTAGCCAGACCTCCAGTGGCCCTGGGGACACAGGAGCCTGAAATTGACCTCCCCAGCGAGCCTCGGCCTACTGAAGAATGCCTGCAGATACTGGAGAGTGCTGAGGTGAGGGGCATGCACCCACTTGGCTTTCTCTAAGGGGGATGGTTTTGTTCTTACCTTTTTTAATCAAAGGACGTAAAACCCAGTACTACTGGACGGAGCCTGTTGTGTTATGTGCCTTGTCGACAATTGTATTAATCCCTACAGCCTTTGGGGGATTTTTTTCCATCTTTCAGATGAACAGCCCAGATTCAAGGGGAAACTGTAAGGTTAGGAACAGGGCCTGAGAGTTTCTGGTTCCAAAATCCAAACTCTTTGTGGTGCATTCCTGTTTCTCATAGAGATGAGGAGCTTTTGTACCCTCATCTGTGTTGGAACATGGCTGGGCTGCACAGAGCAAAGCTTTGTTTTGTGCTTTTTGATCTCACCAGGCAATTAGCTTTTCCTCCTGGAGCTTTGACCATGTTCTGCCTCCACGTTTATTTTCATCCATTCATACTTAAGCCGTGTCTGCTTAGTCTGACTAACTCTTTTTGTATAAAGAATATGTTTTCCTGGTCTGCACAGTGCTACATAGTAAGACCTTGTCTCAAAAATCTTTTTTTCATGTTTGACAAAATATAGTTCCATTGTACCCTCATTTTATTAAGATATAATTGACAAAGGAAATTAGAAGTATTTAAAATGCACAGCTTCTTTTTGAATAAATAACACTGTCAAGCTAATATTCATCATCTACTGTCTATTGAGAACTTAAACTGTGTAACTGAGATTTGACACCAGTATTTGGATAAGCATCCCATTCTTTTCTTCCTGGCTATTGGCAACCATCATTTCTGTTCTTCGATAAGTCTGTTGTGCCTTCCACGTATGAGAGAATGGAGCATTTCCCCTTCAGAAGTTACTGTCTGACTTGGGTATCAGCCTCTAGGTGTGTTTGTTTTACATGTGTCAGTGCCTAGGCTAGGAATGTAGTTCAGTACAGTTCTTGCTTAGCATGTGTGTGAGGCCTCCCAGCACCTTAGAGAAAACCCAAATTATGTGTCAATAGCCAGTCCTCATTGCCATGCTGTGTTAACAGGACCATACATGTGGGTTTTACTTTATTTTATTTTTACTTATTTATTGTGAACATTTCTTGGGTTTTGTTGTTTCGCTTTTATAAAATCTTACAGTTTTGATGCTGTTTAATTATGTGGGTGGGGAGAGTAAAGATTGGTGACACTGCATGCCTTTCTCAGTCTCTTTCCACCATTGTTTTGTCTGTCCGTTTTGTTTCTGAGACAAGTTTTACTGTATATTTCTGGCTGGTCTGGAACTCACAGAGTTCCTCTGCCTCCTGAGTGCTGGTTAAAGATGTGTAATAACCTCCTGACTTGATCTGAGTTTGTGAGACAGGTCTGTCACTGAACATGGAGCTTGACATTTTAGCTAAACTGGACACAGCAAACCCCCAGCGTTTGCCTGTTTTCCTCCTGCCGGGTGGGATTGCAGATGGAGCCAGTGTGGGGGCTGGGATGTGAACTCAGGGATTGCGGATGGAGCCACTGTGACTGACTTCTATGTGGGGGCTGGGATCTGAACTCAGACTGCATAGCAAGCGCTTTCCCCGCCGAGCCATTGCCCTGGCTCTCCTTGACAGTCACTGTTCAGATCATCTCCCTCCTTACAAACCCAAGCCTTTTGAGTTTTCCTCTTGCTGTTCTTGTACTTTAACTCTCTTGAGTGTTGGTATCCTCAGCTATTTAAGGGCCACAGCTTGTACACAAAATATATTACCATATAATATACATATTGCCTATGTCATTGTAACAAATAATGTATTGATTGGCTTTCATTGATCAGTCCATGAGTATGTAAGTTCACAGTGTGGGCAGACCCACAGCAGCGCAGGGGAGCTGGACTGAAGGCAAGGTGTTGTTCTGGTGCTGCTCTCTTCTGAGGGGAGTGGGGCAGTAAGGTCAGTCCCTACGGTGTTGTCATCTGAGCAACTCTGCACTGTGGGCTTTCAGCTTCTTTGTCTGGCCTGTGAACTGCAGTTCTTGACTCTGCTGTCATCTCCCTCCCATTTCCCATCTCTTCAGAAAGGTGCAAAGTTCCTTAGTGATGCAGAGATCATCCAGCTGGTCAATGCCAAGCACATCCCAGCCTACAAATTGGAAACTCTAATGGAAACTCATGAACGTGGTGTGTCTATTCGCCGGCAGCTCCTATCCACAAAGCTTCCAGAGCCTTCTTCTCTGCAGTACCTGCCTTACAGAGATTATAATTACTCCCTGGTATGTTATTTGATTAAGGAGGGCTTGCATTGTAACTTGACCTTCCACTATTAAATGTTTTTCATATTTTTGTTGTCATTGCTGGGAGAGTCCAACAGTTTATAAAGATTTTGTTTTTTGAGAGAGTTTCTCTGTGGAGCCCTGGCTGTTTTGGAACTTCTCCCTGTAGACCATGCTGGCCTTGAACTCAGAGATCTGCCTGTCTCTGTCTCTTGCACGCTGGGATTAAAGGTGTGTGCCACCACACCCAACCAGTTTAAATATTTTTAAAGAGGAAATTTGGGGTGGGGTTGGGCCTAGTGATAGAATGTCTGCCTAACATTGGTGGGGCCCTGGGTTTGATCCCCAGCACCATAACGACATAAAGAATACATTAAAAATATTGTTGGAATATTTTATAGGATTAAGTGAAGAATTTTAGTGATAGGGATGAGATGAGCTGTTATCCATATCAATGTAGTTTTTCATGTGCTGCCCACCTGTGTTTCTTAGGTGATGGGAGCTTGCTGTGAGAATGTAATTGGCTATATGCCCATCCCTGTCGGAGTGGCAGGGCCTCTCTGCCTGGATGGAAAAGAGTACCAGGTTCCAATGGCAACAACAGAAGGCTGTCTTGTGGCCAGCACCAACAGAGGCTGCAGAGCAATAGGTGTAAGTTGGAATTTGTTTACTTTAAGGTATAAGGCAAACTGGGCAGGGTAAGGAAGCCAAGACAGGTTTGGAGACAGTCAAAGGCTTTGAAAGAGGCTGAAGTGTTTCCTGGATTAATATGTTCCCATAATCCTCTGCTTAGCTTGGTGGAGGTGCCAGCAGCCGGGTCCTTGCAGATGGGATGACCCGAGGCCCAGTGGTGCGTCTTCCTCGTGCTTGTGACTCTGCAGAAGTGAAGGCCTGGCTCGAGACACCTGCAGGGTTTGCAGTGGTAAAGGAGGCCTTCGATAGCACCAGCAGGTGTGTGGGGGCTCGCATGGAAATTATATACAGTATAATACAGTGATAGCTAAAGCTCGCTGTTGATGTGTTACCTGCTTATGATAACGTAGCCCTGTCCTGTATCCATTCCTTTAGGAATGATTATTCTTGCTTAGGGTGAGTATTGATTCAGATGAATTACCCCATAGGGATAAGTTGGTTTTTTAAAGCTTGGTGAGATGGCTCAGCAAGAAAAAACACTTACTGTGTGAACCTAGTGGCCCAAGTTCAGTTCCTTATTCCCGCTCACAGGCAGCAATAGTGAATTAAAAGATAGGAGCTAATACATTTGATTAGACTGTTATTCTACCCTAGAGAAGGAGTTTCTAGGCAGAATGGGAGTGTTAGTATAGTTATAAGTTTGCTCTGAGCGAAGACCATTAAAGCCACACAGAAGCATAGGAGTAGATGCCAGCTCTTGCAGAGTCCAAGCCAATGTGTTTGCTCTTATTTGGATTTAAGAGTTTTAAGAAGCTAGTCCACCTTTTAGTCAGTGACAGAGAACAAGACTCAGCTGATTAGCCTTCATTTCTTTAAAGAAAAATTGTTCCGTACTGAAGTAGATTTAAAATAAAATTTCTGGCGGGCAGTGGTGACACATGCCTTCAATCCCAGCATTCAGGAGGCAGATATTGGTTCTGAGTTCAAAGCCAGCCTGGTCTACCGAGCAAGTTCCAGGACAGTCAGAGAAACTTGTCTTAAAAAAAAAAAACCAAAAAATAAGAAAGAAAGAAAAAATTTCTCACCTTGGTTTAGAATAAAAACCTTGTGTTTGCAGATTTGCGCGTCTAGAGAAGCTTCATGTGACTATGGCAGGACGCAACCTGTATGTCCGCTTCCAGTCCAAGACAGGGGATGCCATGGGGATGAACATGATCTCCAAGGTCAGCATGGGGCCATTTTATCTGGGAGGGTTCAGGATGGGCACCCGGAGCTGACTGTGGCCTGGATCTCATGGTGATTCTTGTGCCTCTGCTTTCCTGAGTGCAGGGATTACTCTGCTCTATACCTAGCCGTATTTTTTTCATTGATGCACCGTGTCCATATATAACATGCATAAAAGAGTTCATTTATTTCACATGTTTATTAAAAGCTTAATATTGCTTGATAGAGCTTGGTTTGATGGTGCTTTCTATTTGCCTTTTTTAAAAAATGTATATGAATGTTTTGCCTGCATTTATGTCTGTACCCCACTTGTGTGTCTGGTGTTCACAGAGGCCGGAACAGAACATCAGATCCCTCTGGAATTGGAGTTCCATACAGTTGGGAGCCATCAGTGGGTGTTGGGACTTGTACCTAGGTCCTCAGGAAGAACAGCTGGGGTCCTAAACTGCCCGGTTGTCTGCCTAGTCGCGCTGTTTTAGATTCGACACTCTGTTGTAAATGTACTCACAAGTTGGGAGGGATCTGTTGTTAGCACTTGAGAATTTTTTCCAATAATTCACCTCCCCAATGAGGAGTGGGACCAGGGCTTTTAGCTCAGCGCAGGTTAGTGTGTGGGACTCCAGGTCACTTCTGAGCATGCCCCAGCCATTCCAAAGAGCTTTGTTCTCAAATCTTGCAACTGACATTTTCTAGAGACTTTTTTTGTTTTCCTTTCCTTTTTTTATTATTATTCTTTATTTTATTTTATTTTTTGGTGGCAGGGTCTCACTATAGCCTTGGCTGGCCTGGAGCACATTATGTGGGCCAGGGTGACCAGCAACTCATGATCAGTTTTCATGCATCTGACTCCAGTTGCTGGGATTATAACCATGATTAGCATGCTCAGAAACACTTTAAGATATATAACATATCTGGTTTATTTGTATAATCCCTTCATATATGTGTGGTGTACACTTTATTTTTTTGATAACAGATTTTGTTTATAAAGATTATTCAGAAAGAGGAAAATAATAAATGTCTAAGTTTTTTTAAATCCTCAATAAATAGTATGGTGGTTCCTCAACAGCTTGCGAGTAGAATTGCTTGCATTTCTGTTGGACAGTCTCAAAGAGGTGTTACTACACTCGTGGTCACAATAGCATTTGCTGCACTAGGCAGTGGGCAGAGTGGCCTAAGCATTCATTGGGTAGTGCATGAGGAAGAGATGTGTTCGTGTAGACACTATTCTAAGTGAAATTGCCAGTTAGAAAGTACAGTTGCACTTACCTGAGCTGATCAGAGTCATCAAGGTTGTGGCCACCAGTAGGTGTCGGGCTAGCAGGGCATGCAGTGGTGATTGTCTTAACGGGCTGCGGAGCATTAGCTTATCAGATAGAGGTCTGGACATTAGCTCCATGGTAACTTGGATGTACTGAATGACTGCATTGAAATAGTCACAGTGGTCAGAATGGTGACCACTTTGATTTGCTTCTTCCTAGGGTACGGAGAAAGCACTTTTAAAGCTTCAGGAGTTCTTTCCTGAGATGCAGATCCTGGCAGTTAGTGGTAACTATTGCACCGACAAGAAACCTGCTGCCATAAACTGGATCGAAGGAAGAGGAAAGACAGTTGTGTGTGAAGCTGTCATTCCCGCCAAGGTGGTGAGAGAAGTAAGTGTTGGATGAATGTTATCCTACTTTTAAGTGGTAGTGTCATTAATTGGGTTGAGACCAGCTGTGGTGACCCACAGCTATAATCCCAGCTCTAGGGAGACAGAGGCAGAGGATCCCTGCAAGTCTGAGGCCAGTGTGGACTACATAGGGAGTTCTGGGCCAGCATGACCGAAAGAAAAATTTAAAAATAATAAATATTAAAAGAGTACTAACACCTTTAGTAAGATTACATTTGTAGGGTTTTTCTTTCCATTAAAATGGTTTTTATTTTTCATGCCCATCTGCATGTGGCACTCCTGGGACAGCTAAATAGGGCCACATCTACACCCTTGCTTCCTAGAAGTACAGAGAAATAGATTTGTGTCTTGCTTGATTCTCCTGGAGGAGTTTGTAAAATGTGCACACTGTGATCTAGGTATTAAAGACGACGACGGAAGCTATGATTGACGTCAATATTAACAAGAATCTCGTGGGTTCTGCCATGGCTGGGAGCATAGGAGGCTACAACGCCCATGCAGCAAACATCGTCACTGCCATCTACATTGCATGTGGCCAGGTGAGCTCACCAGTTCCCACTTTGCCTTCTGCTCTGTGGTTCTCGGTGAAAGAACTATACTGCATTTTTCCTTTTCCCCTTCCAGGATGCAGCGCAGAATGTGGGCAGTTCAAACTGTATTACTTTAATGGAAGCAAGTGGTCCCACGAATGAAGACTTGTATATCAGCTGTACCATGCCATCTATAGAGATAGGAACCGTGGGTGGTGGGACCAACCTCCTACCTCAGCAAGCCTGCCTGCAGGTATGGGTCTGGCACACAACATAGTGGCCTCAGGCCTAGCTCACCTCCCAGTTGTTCTGGTTTATTTTCTGCTGCTTACTGACTAAAACAAACTTGGGAAAGAGTATTCCTTTCCACTTAAACATCTAGGTAGAGCTTTATTACTAAAGGGAGTTAAGGCAGGAACCTGGAGACAGTAGAGACCATGGTGGAGTGCTTCTGGCTGGCTTGTTCCTAGCCTCTCATTCAGCTACAGTTGTTTTTTTTTTTTATGTGGAGTGGGTTCTTCATCAGTTAGCAGTCAAGAAAATACTCTGAGGGCATGCACACAGACCACTGCTGGAGGCCGCTTATCACTTGAGGTTCCCTCTTCCTACATGCGTCAAGTTGATACCCAAGTTTGACCATCACACCAGGGATAATACATGTCTATCTGACACCGCATCACTCTACTCTGTATTCTAGCTGATCTCTTCCTCCCTTGCTTTCTACCAGTCTAGCCTAGTATGTCCAAATATGTATAAGGGTTCTAAATGTATCTGTGTGTATGTCTATATGTGTACATACGTGTGTGTATATATACATAGCACAAATACATATACATACGCATACACACATACACATATGCACATACATACATGGTTTGGGTGCATGTGTCTCATCATGAGATTAATTAAGCAAGTAAGTGCATAGTGCCAGTCAGCTATGTGGTTGTTAGTTCCATTCTATGTCAATCCCAGCTGTCTGGCCTGACCTGGCTACCACTTCTGATGGAGTCTAGTTGTAGTTTGATGCCTTGTAGTAATCTTTTTTGGTCTCTGATTACAGATGCTAGGTGTTCAAGGAGCATGCAAAGACAATCCTGGAGAAAATGCACGGCAGCTTGCCCGAATTGTGTGTGGTACTGTAATGGCTGGGGAGTTGTCCTTGATGGCAGCATTGGCAGCAGGACATCTTGTCAGAAGTCACATGGTTCACAACAGGTAAGACTTCTAGACATAAGAAATTTTTCCCAATTAAAGTTCGATGGTCTGGTCTGGGAAATACCACTAAAATGTTTGGGCAATTTGAGTCCAAGCCCTGGGACCCAAAATTTTCAAACAGTGCAACCAGGTATAATGGCATGAGCTTAGAGTGCAAACTGTGGGCAGGGGGAGAGGCAGGTCCTGTGGGCTCACTGCACATGGGGGAGTTCCAGGCCTTGTCTCAAAGGATGGGTGGCCCCAGAGAGGTGACATCTAGTGTTGTCTTCTGCCCTGCCCCTGTCCCCCACATGCACCACCAACCCCCAAGTTTTCATTACTGACGTTTTCTGTTTTACTACTTTGTCTTTTTCTGACTTAGATCGAAGATAAATTTACAAGATCTGCAAGGAACATGCACCAAGAAGGCAGCTTGAGCAGCCTGGCAGTATGGAACTAAAACACGGCATTGGGTTCTCAAGGACTAACATGAAATCTGTGAATTAAAAATCTCAATGCAGTGTCTTGTGGAAGATGAATGGACGTGATCAGTGAGATGCCTGCTTGGTTTCTGGCTCTTTCAGAGACATCTGAGGTCCTTTGCACAGACTCTTCAGATCTGGAAACAGTGTGTCTTGCCTTGCTGTCTTCTGGAAAGATCTCCTGTGGATGGCGTGCTCTGTCTGAGCAGCACAGGTGTGATCTGCAGCTCATTTCTGAAAGCCCCACAAGCTGGAAAAGGTGTTTTGATGAAGTGATGGTGATCAGTGTGAGACTGGCCTCTCCAAGTGGGCTAAACCTGGAGTTTTAAATTATACTGTAGCTGACAGAACTTCTGATTTTATATTTATTTAGTCTGAGTTATAGAACTTTGTAATCTAAGTTTATTTTTTGTAAACTAATAATTCATTTGGTGCTGGTCTATTGATTTTGGGGGTAAACAACATATTCTTCAGAAGGGGACCTACTTCTTCATGGGAAGAATTACTTTTATTCTCAAACTACAGAACAATGTGCTAAGCAGTGCTAAATCGTTCTCGATGAAGAAAACAGTCACTGCATTTATTTCTGCAGGTCTTTGTTCAGAGAGGCCTCTTGTCTAGATTTTTGCCAGCTGGGCTACTGCATGTCTTAGCGTCAGGCTTTAGGAAAGTGCCATGCTTTGCACTAAAGATAGCAGAGCTCTCGGTGTTACTTAGACAAGGGTATAAGCAAGTTGGACCTCTCAGAGTATGGGAACATGGTTTTAAAAGAAAACGACCATTTCTCTAAGTCAACTTTCTTTAGAGACATTTTAACTTATTTAGCTGAATTCTAGATTTTTTTCGTAAACTATCAAATCTGTATATGTTGTAATAAAGTGTCTTACACTAGGAGTTTATTGAAAGTGTTTTAAGAAATAAAAGAACTCAACTTTACACTGATAAAATACTCTAGCTTGGGCCAGAGAAGACAGTGCTCTTTAGCATTGTCCGGGAAACTCTGGCTTGCTTGTCAAGCCTAATGAAGGGAAAGTCAGCTTGCAGAGCCAATGATTGGAGCCACATGAATGGCCCTGGAGCTGTGTGCCTTGTTCCTGTAGCCAGGAGCTTGGTGACTGAATAATTTACGGGCTCCTTTGATGGACCCAGAAAAGCTCTTAACTTCCTCAGGGGGTCAGCAGAGTTGTTGAATCTCAATTTTTTTTAATGTACTGGTTTTGTATAAAGAATAATAAAGAGCTCCTTATTTTGTATTCTATCTAATGCTTCAAGTTCAGTCTTGGGAAATGACATCTTGTGGACTCTGAAAGACATTCCAAGCGTGCAGCGGCATCATGGGAGCTTTTTAGTGATTGTCTGTCAGTATTACTGTGGAAGATCGACTTTGCTGTTGTATGTGAAGTTTCACATTGCTCCTCTTGTGACTTTTTAGCCAGTAACGTTTTATTTACCTGAGCTTGTCATGGAAGTGGCAGTGAAAAGTATGGAGTGTTCATGCTGGTGACTGTAACCGATGTCATCTTGCTAAATCCGTGTTTTGTACAATTACTAAATTGTATACATTTTGTTATAGAATACTTTTTCCAGTTGAGTAAATTATGAAAGGAAGTTAACGTTGACAAGTGTAAGCAGTCATTTTTTTTTTAAAAAATTGAGGACTAACCATAATCCCAAGGCCCAGAAATGAGCAGTCTGACAGAATGGTAGCCTGTTCTCTGCTGGAGCCAGCCAGCCATCTATCTCCATTTTGCAGCATTAATGCTGGCCAGTGTATGTGTTCCATTGATCTTCCTTACACTTAGATGGTTGGTGGTTTCAGATCCACGGTTGTCTTTGGTATCAGCTGGGGAGAGTTGAGAGGAAGGGGCAATAAAGATCAAATAGCCCAAACACAGCAGCCCTTTCAGGTGTGGGTTTCAGCTAACCAGGGAGAGGGGTTGTCATCTTCAGCACTGACTTCCATTCATTTGAAGTTACTGACTCCGCTTCTCTGATTGATAGAAGTGCAAAGGCATGTGTGAGCCATTAAGAAAGCCCAGATTCTGAAATGGCCAGTGATCTCCAAGAGACTGGGTAGCGACTGTGCTGGAAGCTATGACAAGATGGTAAAAAATTTAGCTCTTAGTTCAATGTTTAAAGACTGACAGCTTTGTCTTCACCGTGGTGTTAGGAAGCTGGATACAAGAAATAAATGTTGGGCACACCTGGAGTACGTGATGTTGAGACTGCAATGCCCTGCCGAGCGTTTTTGACACCCTTAATTGGGGTAGAGCCAGGGCCTTGTCAGCTCTGACAGCCTTACAGCAGTAGCTATGTTCAGTATGAAGCTTCTCAATAAAATTAGAGAGTTGTGTTTATTTTGAAGCACAAAGTTAGGAAACACTACTGGAGAGACTTAAATGCAGGCAAACACAGAACTAACCCTGGAATAGTTAGCAGATGTCCAGTAGACATTTGGATTTAGTGCCCTTGGGCTTCTGAACAACACTGACAGTGTCTGTATTCACATGTCATCTTAGTTAAGGTCTCTAGTGCTGTGATAATACTATGAGGAAAGGGTTTATTCTGGCTTGTAGCTCTCAGGTTATAGTCTGTCAAAGGAAATCGAGGCAGGAACTTGGAGTTAAGGAACTGAAGCAGAGGCCATGGAGGAATGCTGCTTACTGTCTTTCTCAGCCTGTTTTTCTTACAGCACCACCCACAATGGTTTGGACCTCCTGCATCCATCGCTAAGAAAATGCACTACATTAAGTTGGGCTTGGTGGTGCATGCCCTCAGCCTCAGTATTTGCCAGGAACAAGTGGATTTATAATTTCAAGGCCAGCTTGATCTACTTAGCATGTTCAGGGATAGCCAGGGATAGCTACATAGAGACCCTCTCTCAGAAAAGAAAGTAAAGGGAAAAAAAAACCCACCACAGGCCCGTCTGGTGGGGGCATTTTCCCAACTGAAGTTACCTCTTCCAAAATGAGTCTAGCTCGCCACTTTCTCTTGATCCCTGCATGCCCTCAAAAGACCACATTCTGAGTGTAGGACAAAAGCAGTTGGATGCACATGCCAACTATTGAAGAGTGGTACAAGCCACTCTGCTGTCCATCCTTGTGCCTGTGTCTGGCAGCACCCGAGATAGACTCCTCTTGTAACTTCCTAGGGTTGAACCTGGAACAGGAAGCCCATAAAATAAGCAGTTAGATGGCAAAGATGATAAAATGGGGGAAACTGCCATCTGCTAACCAAACAGTGTTATGTTTCATGGGGGAAACCTGGTGAATAGCAGGAATGGTCCAGAAAGGAAGCTACCTAGTCTGCTGGAACTTCTCTGGGGAGTAATCTACAACACATGGGCACAGGAGACCACTTCCTATGTAGAACCCCAGCA
>LOJH01015422.1:10007-23112 GCA_001685095.1 Ellobius talpinus | reverse complement strand
CCCCAGTCCTTTGGAAGAACAGCCAATGCTCTTAACTATCTCTCCAGCCAGCCCATAGTTTAATATGAATTTAAATAAAGCTTAGTTGACAATATGTAAATGGAATAGATATGTAAACATTTTACAAATTAGAGATAAATTATGATCTGAGTCCTAAAATGGTCTTTTTTGTTTTTTGAGACAGGATCTCATGTATTCCAGGCCAGTCTTTCTTTTTTGTTGTTTTTTGAGACAGGTTCTCTCTTGCTGTTTTGGAACTCACTATGTAGACCAGGCTGGCCTCAAACTCAGAGATCTGCCTGCCTTTGCTTGGATTAAAGGTGTGCACCGCTACACCTGGTTGGGCTAATCTCTTAAATTAGTATTTAGCATGGGACGATCTTGAACTTTTAAAATTATTATTAGTCTCTTTATTGTATTGCAAAACACAGTCCATGTGTGGTGTCAGAGGACAATTTGGTAATGGGTGCTCTTCTTCAACTATGTGGGTCCTGAGGATAAAACTCGGGCTGTCAGGATAAAGCAGCTGCCATAGCTCACCTGTTACTGGTCCAACCTTGAATGCTTTGGTCCTCCTGCCTCCACTTCACAAGTGTAGGGACTATGGTACTCATTATCACTCCCAGTTTATACCAAACCTGGGCTGTATACATCCACCCATGCAAGCTATCAACACTACATCCCAAACCCAGCTCCTAAAGTTTCACGTAAAACAGTTTAGATTTCAAATGGACTGTTTCTAGATGTTACCTCTTTAGAGGACTGCTGTAGAATATTTTAAGATGTGTTACTTTTATGTTGCATTTGTTGAACTCTGTGAAGCTGTGTTAGTGTCCCTGTCTAAAACACCTGAAGAAGCTGAACAGCCAATAGTGAGGCAGGAGAGAGAAATAGGCGGGGCTGGCAGACAGAGAGGATAAATATGAGAACTCTGGGAGAAGAGGGAGTGAGAAGAGGAGAGGAAGACATCAGGGGCCAGCCACCCAGCCACCCAACCAGCCACAGAGTAAGAGTGAAAGATGTACAGAATTAAGAAATGGTAAAAGTCCAGAGGAAAAAGGGAGTCAGGATAATTTAAGATGAGAAAAGCTGTCAAGCAACAAGCCAAGCAAGGTCGGACACTTATAAGTAAGAATAAGCCTCTGTGTGTGATTTATTTGGGAGCTGGGTGGTGGCCCCCCGACAAGCCAAAAGAGTAAAAAGTCAAACAATCAACAACAGACTATAGGGATGGAAAATTCAAAGAAAGCTATGGAAAGACACCCTAAAACAGTCTATGGAACATCTATTGTCAACACCACCACCACCTCCCTTTATCTGTATGACTGTTTTGCCTGTTGAGCTACGTCCCCAGCCCTGTCATGGATTGTTTACCTCTGGAGCTGTACTTACAGGTGGTTGTGAGACGCCATGTCGGTAATGGGAACTGAACCTAGGTCCTCTGCAACAGCAGCAAGTGCTCTCAGCTACTGAGCCTCTCTCTAGCCCCTATCATTGATTTTTTTTTTAAAGACGGTCTCACCAAGTAACTCTGGCTGTCCGAGAAATGTATTATGTAAACCAGGCTGGCCTCAAACTCACAGAATTATGTTTGCCTCTGCTGTGATTAAAGACTAAGCTCCCAAAGCACCCGGCCCTATCATGGATTCTTAACAATCACATATGTAATAAACCCACAGGAATCCAAGAACATAATACCTAAGAAATCTCCATCACCTATAAGTTACCCGGGATTTAAGAGAAAAGGCTTCAAGTTAGTATGTGTAGGGACAGGGTTACAGTACCAGGGATCCACACACACATTCTTGCTGACTCGAGACTTCATTTCATCCAGCTTCGTCTTGAAGACTCCACAACGAACTAAGAATGGCAGCACAATGTCCACAGGTAACGTCTACATTTATTTTATACCAAAAAAGTTATGTGCAACAAATAAACATTCTTACATATTTACATGTTTTTATTTACCAGTTAGCAAAATGGTATCCTAAATCTCTGATAAAGAATATTTCTATATTAGAGAGGGAATCTTCCCAGTGAACTCCTTTCTACATGAATGTTTCCTCAGGAGCTTTCAAAGCATGAGTAACATTTTAGATGTACACATTTCACAGGTCATATACACCTATTATTTAGGCCATGCTCAATAGAGCTTCATAACAGTTCATCTCTTCTGGGCCAGTTACTTTCAGAAGGGGGCAGGGGATGTTTGATCAAGTGCCTGGAATCCTACTCTGCCCTTTGACTGTAGGGTTGTACTCACAAATTTGGATTCATAAATGTGCTGCCTCAAATGCTAAAAAGGTGTAGAGGGGCAGGTTCACTGATGTATGCTGGAGGAAAACACAGGGGTGGGTAAAATCCATATCCCCAAACAGTTCCTGGAAATGACAGTGAGGAGCTTTGCTGACATTTTCCTGACTTTTAAGGTAAAGCCACCACCTGTCAGTATTCATCAGAATCAACTGATGGTGCCAACTATAGCTTAGGAAGTAATTGCTGAGCAGTGTTTTTAATTTTTGCTTTTGAGACAAGTCTCATATAAGCCAAGGTTGCCCTTGAACTTCTGGTCCTCCTGTCTCTACCTCCCGAGTGCTGGGATCATAGGTATGTGCTACCATGCCTGGCTATACTTCGTAACTGTAGTCTTTTGAAAATAATTATAAATACAAATAAAAAAGCAACAATATTAATCTCACTGTCCTCTATCTTACCTCATAGGTAAAGGATATCTCGTACCAAATGAAATACTTTTCTGCATATGTGTGGGTGTTTTGCCTGCATTAATGTCTATGCACCATATGCATGCAGTGCCCTTGGAAGCCAGAAGAGGGCATCGGATCCCCTGAACTGGAGTTACAGACTGTTGTTAAGCTGGCATGTGGGTGATAGGAGCTGAACCCAAGTCCTCTGCAAGAATGACAAATGGGCTTTATCTCTTTATATGAAAAAAAGTCGATGTCTTTCAACATTCTTACATATAATAAATTTGAACCACTCATTCTAGCACTTGGGAGGCTAAGGCAGGAGGAATGCCAACTTTGAAGCCAGCCTGAGCTATGTACTGAGTTCTAGGGCAGCCTAGGCTACAGAGATAATGTTGTCTTTAAAAATATACAAAAGAACAACAGTAACAGAAGAGTCGTAGGAGAGGCTACATATATGAGGCAAAAGTAATTTCTGGAATGCAGCTAGTGCAACTTGTTAGACCTGAGTTATTCCAGTTTATCCTCCTGATAGAAACCAGCTGTGGGGAAGGGCCAGCCACAGTCCTGGAGCATGCCTAGTTGGAACTTCTCATATTCCTTCAAATACTATCACTATGGAGTGAAAGGCTTCACAGAATTACTGTAGGAGTCATTGTCCTCCTAGTCTGCCCTTCCGCATTTATTGTTAGTTCTGCTTCAGTGTTTATTATTATTTTGTGGGTATGCTTTTTGAGACAGGGTTTCACTATATAACCCTGGCTGGCCAAGAGCTCGCTATCTAGACCAGGATGGCCTCCAACTCAGATCCACCTGTCCCTGCCTCTCAAATGCGGGATTCAAGGTGTGTGTCACTATGCCCAGCCAAACCCAGCTTCTTCAGTGTTTAAATATTCAGTCTGAAACAGTCATAATAATATTAGCAGTTTTATAGCACAGTATTTTTCTCCCCCATTCTACTAGGTTTAATAGAAGGTACAGAGAGGAACCTGAATTTCCTCAGGGCAAAACTACCAAATAAAACACAATAGGGTTGCTTACGGAGAACATATACTTTAGCAAATGCTTCTTTTCTTTCTCTTTTTCTTTCTTTTATTTTAAGGATGGGGCTGTTATAGCTAAGGCTGGTCTCTAATTTTCTATGTAGTCAAGGGTGACCTTGAACCTTGATCCTCCTTCTTCTACCTCCCAAATGACAGACCAAAGTCAAGCATGAGCACACAGTTCGGCATTCTTACTTCAGACAGCACCTGTTAACTCTCACTGAGAAAAGGGTATTCATTCTGTTAGGGCACAGGAATGTAATAAAAAAATCATACAATCTATAATGGTGGTACTCCCAAGACTGAGGAAAGCAAAGGGAAGCCATGACGGATGTGGTGGATGGGATACTCTCACTTTTTCTTGAGTAAGTGTTGAAGACACCTGTAATGTCAAGACAAGCTTTAACGCCACTCTGCTGAGTGATAAAAGATAGAAAAGATAATTTAGAATTGGGACCCAAGGGACTTGTTTAGCACAGCCTTGACATGTAAGTAGCAGAAATCTTGGCTATTAGCCATTTCCACTGCCTTGGGAGAGCTGGACAAAGGGGTACGAGATGATCTCACTGTACAGTTCTCCCCTGAGGACTTGGTCCTCCATAAATACCATTCAGTACTTTCTAGAAGTTCTTTAACTACTTCAGAAGACAACAATGCGTACATAGTAAGACAGTCATGGAAATGTTCACATTTGTAGGGAAACACAACCTTTGATGAAATCAGAATTAAGCTGTCTTAAGAAACTGGTTAGAACCTACTAAAAGGGCATTACAATTCATATTTTATACCTGCCCTGGGTCAGAACTCCTACAGTGCATCAGTTGTGACAGGTCGTAAACCACTCAATGACTGCTGACTGTTCTTTACAAAGCAAAGCCTGTTCCCTCCCTCCAAAAAGAAGGCAAATAAAAGGTCTCCAAATTTGCCATCTAGTTGCCTATTTTTAACATAATGATTAACCAAATCATAAACAAAAACACTTCCACTACTTCTCAATCCAAGGAATTCTGGTAGAATGCAAGTTCTCTGTTTCATGGTAAGGAATGAAAGGAGGGATACTTCTGCCCCAGTCCAACACACAGAATGATTTGGTTTGAGATTTAAGACAGAAGGCACTTTTAACATCTCCTGTAAGATGCTAACCAGAGAAACAGTCACCATGTCTTCCAGGTTTATTCTGATCACCTCTGGGTTTCTTCTCACTGCTGCTCTGTGGCTACTGGAGTGGGATAAAGTCTCCAGGTCTCACTTCCTGGTCTTTCTATGAGTTGTGTTTCTTCTGAGTCAGCAAACTGGTCCTTGTGTCAGCCCTAAGGTTTACAAATTCAATATTTGATTCTGAAACACTTACTGACAATCCTTAGTGCAAGAAGAAACGAGAAAGGAAACACTATGGACCAACCTTGGAGCACTTGGCTTGTGCTTATTTCAGTCCTAATACTGTTGAGCTGACTGGCACCAGTTTCAAAGGAACACATCTGTATTGAAAGGTCAGCTACTGTTTAAGAGGCTTTGCCCAAAAATGCCATAGTGGTTTCAGTTTTTCTCCATTTCCTACCATCAGTGTTTCAAGAGCCTTGGAATTAAAGGTCTGGTCACATGACATCCTAAACAGTTAGGATCCATCCAGTTTTATTACTAGTCAAACTTGACTTGGATGTTCAAATTTAACTTCTTCCTCTCAGAGTAGGAGATGGAAGGGAACCAAGCACCCTACTGTTTCTGCTGTCAATCCCGCACCAGGGCTGTCAGCATATTTCCTAAGATGTTCTGTTGGTGTCTACTATCTCCACTATGTATCAGTCGTGATGAGCTGACAATTCCTCATTGCTACACTTCAACTAAACTGTACAGTAAGTTCTGCAGGGATGGATCCAATGTTTCTACCTTTATTTACAAATATCACATGAATGGACTCTAATTGAATCTACAGGTTTAAATCCATCAGCTAAAAACATATTACATATTGTAAACATGGCAATATTTAATACAGTATCTATTCTAAAATATTTTCATGTTCATGATCACATTTGTTATACCTGAAATTGAATTTTTACACATTAAAGAATTACTAGCAATGGCTGCTCACTTTACGGTTAAGGACCGGGGGCAAGGGCTATATTTTATTATCTCAGAAACATCTTCAAGGTAAAGTTAAAGCTTGTCTTTGATTGGCTCGGTGTATCCTTTTTTGTATCTGGATTTAAAATGAAGATTGACACAGAAAATAGCTAGGGCCCCTTCTAATTTACAGTATTTTAAAAAATCAGTTTAAGATTCTCAGGGAAAGTGTCTGTTGTGAATTAAAAAAAAAACTTGCAAAATAAACTTAATGAAAGAAGTGTTTGAGACAGTCGAGTGGGAATTCGCCAGCCGTCAGTCTTCCTTAGGCTGCAGTTGTTGCTTCCAAGCCTCATTCAAGTAAACTAGTCGTTTGTAATTGATGATGAGGAGAATGAAGTTCAGCACATATGTGGTGACGCAGATAATGCAAAACTCCTTCAGCACAAAGTACAGAATGTAGGCCAGGTACAAAGACCCCACCACGGACACGATGGAGGAGGTCATGAGAAGAAGAGCTGCAACTGCGCTGGCCGTCATACCTGCAAGAGAGAGACATGGCTAGATCAGGGCCTGGCCTGCACAGAAGCTTCTCAACTGACCAGTAACAGGCTGTGGCTAAAAGCGACCAGTAACAGGCTGTGGCTAAAAGCAGTAGTGTATCAATACTGACCTTACCTTCTTGACTCTGAAAACAATGCAAAAACCACCCGTGTGTTTTAACATTAAGCAGGCTGAATTTTACTGAAAGGACTGCTTCAGAGCTGCCAGGTATCTGATCTGTTACTATTTCACAAGAAGCGTGCACATGAACTATGAAAGCTTGCAATCAGTTTAGGTAAAGATGTTGACAGTCTCCTAAAGAGCACAGGAATGAGGGCTGCAGCTTTCCTTTCAAGCCATACCTATTGGGTAAGATCCTCCCCTCTGATGTTCACTATAGGTTCCCTATCTGGGGAGAATGTTTAGATGGAATTTACCAAAGACCCAGACCTGGTGATACCCTTGCAAACACTGGCTGAAGAGGAAAAACCAAAACATAAAGCTTTGAAACACTTTAGGATAGCTAGCTGGTAAATAAGGGCAACTACAGCAGGCCAGTAAGCCGCATGTGCATCAAAACAATTAGGAAAAAAGACAGTTTGAGCCAGGTGTGGTAGCATATGTCTGTAATCCAGCACTCTGGGGCTGAGGCAGAAGAACTAAAGACTGGAGGCTTGCCTGGGTTATAGTAAGACCCTGTCCCAAGAGGGGGGTATTTGAAGCCAGGGCTCAAGACAAAAGTGTGTCTGGAGTCTTGACTCCCTTCACATGTACTGTTCTGTAACTGCCTAATATCAGAGACACAAAGACTATGCCAGTGACACCACGGCTATACACATTACTTTTCAAGGTCAAAAAAGGCAGAGTTTATAGCTAGTGTGCCAGCAAAGCCTAGACTATGTTCAATTTTCTCAAATTGTACTGCCCCCGCCTGTGCTAAATCACCTATGCTAAAAGTCGAAGCTTAATAGTTAGTGTTGACACCTTTGTCAAAGTTTTAAAATGATGCAAGAGCCAGGCATGGCGATCCACTCTATAATCCCAGCACTCAGGAAGGGAAGACAGGAAGGTCTTCTGTGAATCTAAGGACAGCCAAGGCTATGAATTCTAGCCTCATCTGAGAAATGTACACAAATAAATATTCTGAGAAATGATACTGGTGGGCTAGATATGAAGATCAGTAGAAGATCTCTTATCATCTAGATGTACAAGGCTATGGGTTCAATACCAGCACTGCAAGCAAACAAACAAAAAAATGATAAGTAAAGTACTGCGTTTTTCTCTGCTCAAATTTCAACAGTTACCTCCTAAATCTGTTGTGAGAATTAAGTGAGCTCAGCTAGAGCTTGACTATTTGAGCTACAATAAGGTGCTCAGAGTGCCCTGTAAGTACTGTTACTCTATAACTGTGGCATATGCAGGCACTTGTTATTTGAAGTAAAACTGAGAACTTTATAATATGCCATAACTCTAACAATAGAATATCATATAGCTGTTAAAAAAAACAATGTATCCATATAAAAATATGGAAAAAGAGCCGGGCAGTGGTGGTGCATGCCTTTAATCCCAGCTGAGGCACTGAGTTTGAGACCAGCCTGCACTACAAAGAGAATTCCAGGAAGGCCAGGGCTGTAACATAGAGAAACCCTGTCTTAAAAAACAAAACAAACAAACTACACACACACATACATATATGATCATTAAGATAGATCATAGATCAGCCAAGCAAAAAAGAATCAAAGGGGGAGAAAAGAAAGTAAGCTGTAGGACAGGAAACACAGCATTTGCTTTTTATGTTTTGAAAGGAAAAAAATTAAGACCATGTGTTTGTATCTTTTATACATGCAAAAACAAAACAGCACCATAAACTGGGGGGGGGGTAAGGGCAAAGGAGATAAAGTGAGGTGGAATTGAGGTGGGATTACTTTTCATCACATAGCACTATGTGAAAAAATTAATTTTAAATGATGACAGTCACATAGTCCATCAGGGATGTGTTAGATGATTCAAAAGAACTGACACTACAGAAGCACGTGGAAACTAGAAAGTCAGGAACCGTGAGTGGAAATAATGCATACGATGAAACTATGCATCATGAAATGGAACCAACACATTACTGTTATAAATGAAAACCTGTCTCGCCTCGATTTCCCACATAAGCATGGATGGTTGTTTTCCCTAAGCAGTTTCCTATAAGGGGAAAGGAATTGCTCCTTGAGTTGGGATTATACTTTAGAAATCCCTCAGAACCAATAAATTTGAGATGAAACTTCTCCCTTCCAAGCATAGAATCCCCCACTGTGCTTTTACATGCACATACAAACATGATTACCCTATTCTTTAAACCCCATTTTGCTTTTTTTCTGGACAGCATCTTAATCTCTTCACACTCACTTTTGCTTTAATGACTACACAGAACTTTCTAATAAGGATATGCCCTCATTAGTTCAGCCGTTACTTATTACTGAGTTCCCAGTGATAGCTTTGCTATTTTAAATTGCATTATCATTCCTATTTCTGCAGGATAAATATGTGCATTCAGAATTGGACAAACTTGATAAAACTTTTAGAAAAAAAATCATTCCAAATGTGAATCATACAAGCCAACTGAAGACTTAACCAATCACTGCACAGAAGAGCTGACAAACAATGGAACAGAATATTAAACAGTTGAATTGCAAAGCACAAATGGTAGCACTAGACCCAAAGCGAAACCACAAAACCAACATTTCAAAGGATAAGAGGATTATCACAAATAAGCTTAGTGGGCAGCAAGAGGACATTAAAATACAGTCAAATTACAAAGATGGCTACTGATACTTGATAACTAGAAAATCTGACAAGAAAACAACCTTTCAAATGAAGATTAGGGGAAAAAAATGAAGATTAAATGGAGACCAGATGACAGGAGTGGGGTGGGGGTGGGACGACAGCAATTTGGCAATAACTGATAAAATCCATTTTAAAAAATCTTTTTTTGACTCATTAACCTTATACCTGGAAACTTATTTCAGGGAAATAACTCAAGGAGGGAGGTGCTTTAAAGAAAACGGATCCCCGTGGCATTATTTAGTAAAAATGTGAAACTGAGATATTCACAGACACTTAGGACATGGATATTGAAAATAAGAGAGCATAAGACTTCTTTTTTTAAAGCAAAAGGCAGGGCTGAAGATGTAACACAATTATACAATTCTGGGTTTGATCCCAGCACCACAGGGGGCAAACCAAAGACCCACTAGATACAGAAACAGTAGATACATAAATGCGATGAAAATTATAGCAGCTTACTGCTGTTTACTTAATATGTAATATTTTAAAATAGTTCAAGTCTATAATGTCATTTTTAAAAAGAGCTTACAAGAAGACTGGAGTAATAATTTCCACAAATGGGGCTGGGTTTCTGGACATCAGGACACACTGCGAGTCATGACTAAAAGTCCACTGACATCAAAGTCAATAAATCATAAAAAGCAGTGAATCACATTTTCACAAAAATATGCTGCACCACAGTGGTTCTCTATCATCAGCATGTGCTTTTTACTACGATGATATACTTTATGGCGAAGACATAAGCATTGAATGGGTATAACAAGCTTATTTCTGTATCTCTGTATACTTACCAAGTAATAACTGTAGTATATAAAATATAAGTCCAAAGACACTGTTTGGCTGGTTTAATACACCATCTTTTCCAAAAATGGAACCCAAAAGACCAAATCCTCGACCCCATCTGTAAAATAAGGAAAACCAGTAACCCTATATTTGAGATTCCCTAATTTTTAAAATGTAAAATTATTTGAGAATGTTATCCAATTCCAAAATAAACTATGTTCACAAAACAAATATCTTTTGTTCCAAGAATGATTTATGTACAGAGGAAGGCCAATCACTAACTCCTGTATTGTGTCTGATTTAAACTGATGGTTTAATAAAACTTCCCTAAAAAACTCTGTATTTCCATCTAAGACCCCCAGGTTCACCTTCTCTTCTCTTGAGGTAGGCAAAGATTTCTTTCCTGACCGTACTCAAGGGAAAGCATCTCTCAATTCATATCACCCTCTCAGACCTTTCCAACTAGGGAATTCTTAGAAGTATGGGCTGTTCTTGCACTACAGTGCTTAACAAGGTCCCTGGCCTCCACCCATTCCACTTCCCACTCTCAGCTGTGACCACCAACCAAAGCCTCAGCCACTGCTAAGTGCCCCCGCTGAAAATTGCTGATGTGGTCCCTTCCAAAGCTGTACTCAAAATCAACAGACTGAGAAGCTGCTTACTGGAAACTTCACCAAGGTAAACATGAGGAACAGATACCCCAGGACAGATCGTTGAATGCAGAGAAATTCCAGAAACACTAGTCTCTTCTAAAATCCTGCTTCCCAAGTAAAAATCTGATACCTCACATTCCACTATCTGTTTTCATTAAAGTTTAACTTTAAAATTTGTGACTTCACATATTCAGTCTTTTAAAGTAACTTTTATTGAGTTTGTTCTTTGACAGTTCCATACATGTATAGATTTCATTCTGTCCACCCCTTTAATATCTTTCCTACCTCTATTACCCATGCTAGAATCCTTTCTTTTAAAAAAATGCATTATTAAAATCATGATTTAATAAGATAATACAAACAGACCAACAGTAACTGGATTAAAAACCTTAAGAGACTTCTGCTTTAACTCAGAATGACAGTGCTTCCTAAATTCAAAAAGGAAATAACCGTAGAGTTTAGTAGGATACACTGGAATATCACTTCAACTTTGCTGTAAAGACAAACGTCTGAAAATAAGAATGAATGATCAAGTCACGCTGGTTTAAAGGACTTCATGCCAAAGCAAGTGAACAAAACCCCTCCACATTGATGTTGAAAAAAACCACTCCAATCTTGGAACTGAGAGCTAAAGAGAATTTTTATTACATAGACTTACATATTTCAAACAAATAGAATTTCAGTTCTATTACTTACATGTATTCTCTTCATTCATCAAATACTTATTGAAGAGTACAGACACTGAGGTACAGCACCCTACAGACAGCACTGCCCTCATGGGATTTACATTCTAGTTAGAGCAAAAATAAAAATAAAAAAAATCATTACCTAGTACATAACATTCAGGATTGAACAAGCCTGCTCAGATACACAGAAGAATGGGGTGGGACGTTCCAGGGCAGCACCTGGTAAAATCAAGTGACCTAGTGAAGACTTGTCAACAAAATGCAGATTTTGCTTCAGTGGGCTGGCTAAGAATACATTCAACAAAAGGAGCTGAGGCTGGGGTGCATGTCTGTAATTCCAGCACGCTGAAGGTTGAAGTAGAAGGATTATCATGAGTGTGAGGCTAACCTGAGCTACACAGTGAGTCCCTAGTTCAGCCTGGGTTACAAAATGAGACCCTGTGTCAAAACAACAGCAAAAATAACCAACTAGAAATGGATCTCCCATTTGAGCCAACTGTAGCAATTGTAGTTATTTCTCAGAGTGGCTCCAGGCTTGCACATCGATGTTTACTGCATGCTGTGGATAGTGAGCTCAAACCCCAGAACTCACATAAAAGTGGGAGAGAATCCACTCCACATGTGCCATGGCCATCCACCACCATCCCTGTCCACAACATGCACGCACAACTATATACAATAATAATAAATTAAAAAAGGGAGGGGCATTGAAATAGCTCAGTGGTAAAGGCCTTTGTCACCAAGCCTGATAACCTGAGTTCAATTCTCAGGACCTCCTATGATGAAAAGAACCATCCCCTACAAGTTGTCCTCTGATATGCCATTAACATGCATACACACACTCATAAGTAATCTTGACTGAACAGCCAAAGAGTCAGTATTTGGTGGAACATACAAAGAAAATAAAAGAATTAAAAACATTTTTTTAAAAACTGTGTAACCCTGACTTGCTTCTGCCTCCTTAGTGCAGCAATTAAAGGCATGAGGCACCACACTTAGAAGAAGATCATTTTGAAATGGGTATGGTTGTATACCTCTATAATCTCAGGACTTGGGAGGCTGGGGCAGGAAGAGAATGAGAAGTTAAAGCCAGCCTGGGCTACAAAGTGATACTCTGTGTCCAAAATAATAAAATAATAATAATAATAATAATAATTCTAGGGGGCTGCAAAATGACTCGGCAGTTAAGAGTACCCACTGTTCTTGAAAAGGACCTGTGTTCAGTTCCCAGACCCCATTGTCAGGTAGCTCACAACTGTTTGTAACTACAGCTCCAGGGGATCTTATTACATACTCTCTGGCCAACTTGGGCATTGAACAAACATAAATGAACACACACACTTTAAAATAAAAATAAGCTGGGGACTGGAGAAAGAAACACTGGCTGTTCTTCCAGAGGACCTAGGTTTGAGAAACACAGCAGCTCACAAATGTCTATGGCTCCAGTCCCAGGGGTTCTGACTCAACACTGGCCTCTTCAAACACCAGGCATGCATGTGGTTCACAGACATACAGGTAGGCAAAACACCATTCACACAAATACATAAAATAAAATTTTTAAATAAAATAAAAATAAGTCACGAGTAGCAGTGTATGTCTTTAATCCTAGCATTCAAGAGGCAGAGGCAGGTGCATCTCTGTGAGTTCTAGGTCAGCCTGGTCTACATAAGTGAGTTCCAGGACTGCCGGGACTATTACACAGAGAAATCCTGTCTCAAAAAAACAATAATAGTGCTAATAAAAAGAAATAAATAGGGGCTGGAGAGATGGCTCAGAGGTTAAGAGCATTGCCTGCTCTT